>CAUYRT010077747.1:0-133985 GCA_963574885.1 Lepilemur ruficaudatus | reverse complement strand
AACAATGATGTATAGGGGATAGAGATTAAATGAACACCTTATATCTTTACATACATCAACTGTCTTGAATCAGAGAGTCAAATTGCCTGGCTCTAGTAAAATCTCTTATTTTCTGTTTTGTATGAAAGAGAAGTCTTTTTTTATTATTTTTTATTTCAGTATACTATGGGGGTACAAATTTTAAGGTTACGTATATTGCTCTTGTTCCCCCTCCCCCTCGAGTCAGAACTTCAAGCATGTCCATCCCCCAGACGGTGCGTATCGCACTCATTATGTATGTATATACCCATCCCCTCCTCCTCCCTCCCGTCTGCCTGACACCCGACAAATGTTGTTCCTATATGTCCACTTAGGTGTCGATCAGTGAAACCAATTTGCTGGTGAGTACATGTGGTGCTTGTTTATCCATGAAAGAGAAGTCTTGATGAATACCGAAATGTCTCGAAGTCAGGTAGCAAAAAGGAGGGGAAAAAAAATCAAAGGATCAGGATAACTCTCATCAAGGTGATCTGCTCCCTGAAAAATTGAGGGCTGACATTCAATGTGGAAGGTGTGCTTTGAAAAGACCAGTTTTAGGTTTTCTCCCCCTCCTGTCTTTATATGACTTCTCAAGATTTTGAAGATCAGGCCTTCCTTCACTCTCTTTTAAATGGAGGAACACATGGACAGAGGGTTAGCTCTTTCCCTGACTCCTCCTTCAGGGCAGGCAGTAATTCTCCTCTTTGAAAGAGATTCAGTTCTGTGCAATCCAAACTTCAAGGAGAACAACACAAAAATCCAGTTTGTTTCCTGCAAATGCAGATTGTTCTCTGCCTTGTGCCAAACAATAGTGATTGGGCAGAGGCTCCCATCATCGGTAGCCACCTCCTCTCGGGTGACTGATGCCACCGCTGCCATGTGAGTGCCCTGGTGGGCAGAAAGACAGGCAAACGGCCGGGGGACCCTGGAGCCTCAGAGCAGGATGGATTCATGGGTAGAACAAATTTACAGCTATAGAAAACAGACTGGTTGTTGAGACAGATCAATAATGATTTTAAGGAAATTCAACCCTGGCTGAAAAGGGATGAAAAGCCTATAAGGCTGAAGGCTGTAAGTAAGAGTGAAGGTGCTAACCTGCTGAAGGACCTCCTGCGGGTTTTCTAGCCGGAGCCCTCTGATTCTGTGTGACCATTCTCTAACTCCTTATCAGCTCATTCTCTCGGATGACAGGGTTCCTGGCCTTGCCTGTATAAACAATTGCTTAAAGAGAAGAGAAGTAAATGGGTGGACCCTGCTATCTTTGATTTGTATCTATTGGCTCTGAAAGGATTACTGTATGAAAGCCCTCACACAAAGCAGCCCAGAGATGTTTTCACAAAAGAAGAAATGACACAAATACAAATAATCACACTGAAGGATGTCCCCCTCCTCCTCTGTGAGCATCCAGGTACCTAACATTTCTCCCTTGTTCCCAAAAAGACTATTTTCAAAACATACGCTGGGGAGCACGCCCAAGGCAACATGGAAGTGTGTCACAGTTTGAAAAAAAAAAAAATACATTGTATAAGTGAATAAAAAACAAATTCTGAAGAATATTCAACACTAAACAACCTCCTAAAATGACATATAAAAGCCTTTTAGTAATGTGTTAATTTGATTAACATGCCATGTAAAGCCAGCCTCACAAATTGAAGGCTTTGTTTTTATTTGAGCATGGAAGATGGTAAGAGGTTTTTGGTGGGAAAAAATCTCTCCAATTTTCCATCTTACTCCACAGAGTAAGGAAATGATGTAACTCCCAAAAGCTAAAATATTTTCCTCATAGTCCTACCCACTCACAGAGACCCTCCGAATGTCTGAGTTTGTTCATTCCCACGTTCACGACCATGCTAGCTCCATCTGTGGGAGCTCAGAACCTCACTGGCAGCAAGGAGGGCGCAGGGCCAGAACAACAGAGGGTGCCAGGGCTGGCACTGTGAGGACAGCTCTTTAAAACTGACTGCATTGGTTGTTCTGGGCCTGTTCTGGCCCCAGCTGTTCTATGTCAAGGTAAATCCCTCGAATAGCATGCAAGGATACCAGTAAGAGCTATGTTCATTTGGCTTTTTACATCTTAGAAAGGATGGCCTTTCATATTATTCAATTCATAAACATTGCAATCTGTGAAGTAGGCAAAGCAGGTACTTTTAAAATACTAAGTGATTTGCTCAAGATACCACAGGTAGAATGAGTCAGAGCCTTGCAAGAACTCAGGCTCTGATACTTGGTCTGGTGTGGCTTGTGCTACAGGCTTTATTGCAAAAGGAGGTTTGGACCACCCTCAGGATATGGAAAGAATAAACCTTAAAATCACCCTCAGGAGAGTGACAAAGAGACTTGATTTCCCCACTCTTGTCTGAGAGAGTTCAGCAATGATGACAAAAACTTTGATTCAAATAAAAACTGAGCACTCATCATGTGGTAGGATGAATAACGAATGGGCCCCCAAATACGTGCATGTCCCAATCCCTGGAACCTGTGAGTGTTACTTCACGCCATGAAAGGAACTTTGCAGGTGTGATTGAGTTAAGACTCTTAAAATGGGGAGATTATCCTGTATTATTTGAGTGGACTCAATGTATTAATAATCACAAGGGTCCTTCTAAGAGGGAGACACAAAGGACAGAAAAAGTAGAAAAGGCAATGGGACCAATGGAAGCAGAAGTTGGAAAGGAGATTCAGTGACAGAAGCACAGGTCAGAGAGAAAGAGAGATTGGAAAATGCTTCCCTGCTAGCTTTGGAGATGGAGGAAGGGGGCCCTGAGACAAGGAATTCAGGCAATTTCAAAAAGCTCGAAAGGGCGAGAAAATAGATTCTCTTCTAGAGCCTTTCAGAATGAAAGTAGTCCTTCCAATGTCTTTATTTTTGTCCAGTAAGACCTGTGTTGAACTTCTGACCTACAGAACTGTGCCAGAATAAATTTGTGTTGTATACTAATATGCCAGTAAGTTTGTTACAGCAGCAATAGGATACTAATGTACATCATGGTAGGTTGCCCTCTCAATAGCTGTAGAACGTGTTTCCATAAAACTGAACCCACAACTTGCCATCTTGGCCCATTGAAATTTAAAAACAACAACTCAAAGGCAATTATGTTGGACTATAGAAAAAAACAACAGCTAATATTTGTGTACTTAGCATGTGCCATGTAATATTCTATATCCTGTGTGTGTGTATGCATGTGTGTGTATTTATTGACCTTTCTGTGCCTCGTTTCCCCAAATGTAAGATGGGTATAATGAAAGCACCTATTTTCTATACTCTGTTGTGGTAGCCAGCCTCCAAGACAGCCCCCAAAGACCACTGTATCCTGGTGTTCATGTCCTTGTGCAATTCTCTCCTGCATAGGTTAGGCTAACTTGTATAACCAATAAGACATTGCAGAAATGACAAAGAATGACTTCTAAGGCTAGGTCAAAAAGCGATTGTATCTTCCACTTTGCTTTCCTGAATCATCCACTCTGAAGGAAGTCAACCGCCAGCAGCCCTAAGGAAAGAAAGGACCACTCATCAAGAACTGAGGCTCACAGCACTAACCTGTCAGTCATGTATGTGAGTCACCTTAGAAGCAGATCCTCTGGCTTTGGTCAGGCCTTCAGATGACTGTAGCCCCAACCAACATCCTGACTATAACCTCATGAGAGACCCTGAAACCAGAACCACCCAATTAAGCTACTCCCGAATTCCTGACCCTAAGAAAGTGTGTGAGATCATCAATGTTTACTGCTCCTTTAAGCCATCAAATTGTGAGATTATTTGTTACACCGCAATAGGTAACTAATAGAGTTACTATAAGGATAAAATTGGCTAATATTTTAACTATTAATAATATAAATAGTACTTAGAATAATGCATGGGATATAGTAGGGACTATTTGTTTATAGAATTGGTTCATAATAGGTATGAGTAACCTACTATGAGCTGGATCCTGATAAGTAACTGAGATTGCCCAGATGACAAATCTGTGATCCCTGTCCTCAAGTAGCCTCGCATTGAAGGGGAAGAGGGTAGAAAGAAATACACGCATAATTGATATGTTTTGCTTGGCACATGTACAGAAGATTGAATAAGCCATTAAAATATATACATTCCAATACATTTATATCAACCTAAAATGTTTCAACATTTAGAATGAATGTGCCAAGTAGCTTAATTTTTCTGTAATTGTTTTTCTCCTGCTTCCATTTACATCTTCCCTTAAACTATGAACCACACAAATTAAGAAAGGGTGGCATTTCCACGTAATCATAAGTTGCAGTTCATGTTTTCAGGAAGCTCTCAACATTAAAATTACCATTATTCATTAATACTGCTAAGTTTTGCGGTCTTTATCTTTAGCCCATGTGTTGAAGTCTTTAAGAGGATATCCTAAATCACCAAAAAGGTAAAATAAAAAATATCTTTAAAGGAAGTTAAATTTGTTCTTTATTTTCTTCTTATCACATGAGCCATTTGAAAGCAAATCCACCACACCAACACCAGCCTTTATCAAAGTCATGTTGGGACATATGAATCAAAAATTATCTGAATGAGTCTAAATGAGATGGAAACACCATGTCCATATATCTCTGCTGTTTTTGTGCCAAGAGACCCAGCAATTTAGAACACTGATCAGTGCAGTAATGGTTCAGGAGATTATTTTCGTTTTTTAGCCTCTGCAACTAAGGTTCTCATTAGTTTTTTGCAAATTTTACAGTTGATAGAGCCAAAATCAAAATATCCTCTTAGCTGCTAAAAAATATATATTGAACATTCATTTTAGCATGTAGAAATGCTCTAAGAAAAAGAAGGAGAAAAAAGAACACCTGTGACTCTACAAGGACAATCTCTGGTTTCATGGAACACTGAGGATGTCGGAGCTGTCAGCTCTTATAATACCTGCCTGCAGTTAATTTGATTTCTCCATTCAAGTTAAAATGAATTGCATAACTGAGCAGCCAAATACTTTCCATCTTATTAAACCAATAAGTAAGTTATACACTATGCTTTTCCAGTCATCCTATCTGAGCTCTTCACTCATGGCTCAAAGATTTTAATTGCATAACCAGCTGTTATTGTCACTTGAGGCCCTGTGTGGAATAATTAGGGAGAAGACACTTAGTCAACCTAAGAGAACTCTGCTAGAATTACATTCTGCCCATAAATGTGCAAATAATTGTGTGTGGGGGGGTTAGATAATGGCAGAGATACAGCTTTAGCCTCCAAAATACCACAGATACTTTCAATGCTGTACAAATTGGGAGTAGAGAGAATTCCTGGGCAGAAAAAGTTGATCTACCCAAATGGGTGCTCCAAATGATGGGCCAATTTGTGCACAAAAATAAACAGAAGGACAAAATAGAATTGTGAAAAGATCAGGTGTGTTTGAGAACAGAAGGAAGATGAGTCTTGGTGAAGAGAAGCCTGCACTGAATCTACAGTAAGTGGTTCTGGCAGGATTGTGACGAACTTATATGCAAAGCTAAAGAGACTGGATCCCAATGTGAAGGTAATGGCAAGGCATGAATTTCTAAGGATTTGTAGGTATATGTGGGAGGTGGAGGTAGATCAAATTTGTTTCTTGGAAAGATAACACTAGCAGAGGACAAACTGGGAGAAGAGAGATTGGAATGTACTATGAAAAGTAATGAAGTCTTGAGCCAAATAAATAACTGCAAATGTTATTTAAATAACTAGTAATAAACGTTATTTAAACCCATTTCTGAATTAAAAAATAAGCCTTATTAAACTAAATAGACTGGAGCAATTAGGAAGGAAGGAAAGAAGGGAGGAAGGAAGAAATGGAGGAGTTTTAGTAGAAGAAAAAGGAGAATCAGGAAAGACATTTCTAAAATGTAAAATCAAACATACTTTGTGGTTACTTTGTTGCGAGAATGACTGAGAAGAGAAAACATTCCTTGATAATTAGTTTGAGACTCAATCTAAGAAAATGGTGAAGGTGACTTAAGGAGATGCAGTTGGAAATATGGGTCCAAGGCTGAGGACAGGTCATAGTTGAAAATCAAAGATTTAGTAGTTATCAGAATATAGAAAACTACTTTTATTAAGCATTCATTCCCTTCCAAAAACTCTGCTATGTACTTTACACGTATTGTCTTTTTTAATAAAAAGCCTCATTAATAATAAAAAAAAAATACCTTTTACAAATGATAAACCAAGGTTCAGGAGGATAAGTAATTTGCTCAAAATCACAAGGTTGGCGAGTGATTAACCTGGGATCCAAAATCAGTAGATATTCAGCTTGGTGTCTGCTTAATATCCATCTCAGTACATCGGAAGACCTCTTATTCTTTCCCAATCAGGATAAAAGATTGTTGATTAAACAAACAAGGATCACTAAAAATGGATGCGTTAAACCTTAAATATTTCATTTTAACTTGAGATAGATAGATAGACAGATAGATACACAGATAGATAGACCAATCTTTAGATGTTAGCCAATATGTCTTTTTTCTGTATGGGTCCATCCATGGAGATATGCACCTCCATAAATCACACACATAAATCAAACTCATTATCCATTGTCTATGATTTCTAGTTTGTATTTCTTAAAGAGAACCTAAAAACACTTTGTGAGGCAGCATGAGGGTAGATAGATTTCCCAATATATTTCTGTAGCAATTGCCCACATCTAATTTGATAGCAAAATTTAGGAGCTCATTTTTATTAAGTCTTTCCAAAGCATTCAACTTAATTTTCATAAGAAACACAGCTTTTGCTTTTTGTACTCAAAGTGTAACAATTTATTCAATATCTAAATAAATTATGTCACTGTAGTAAGCATTCCTGGAATTAACTGGTTTGGAAATAAACACAAATCTCCTGGTAAGAAAACAGCTCAAATATTAGGAGCAGAAATATGCTGATATACATGAAAATAGTTGCCTGTAGTGTACAAGGAATGCTTAATATCACCTGGGCATCAGTCCTCATGCATCAACAGGGAATGAGAGCATCACTTAACCTGGTAAGACTGTTAACTGAAAATATGTTAAGAGAGCTCCAACTCTAGTCTTATGAGAATTAATATTTGGAATAACAATTCTGAATTATAGACATTTTTGAACACATGAATTATTGTATATAAAAAAAGAGTGGGACCTAGTTCCTGCCCCTTAAGGAGTTTAAAATATAGTCATGGAACTTACAGATCCTTAATCATAGGAGAAATATGCAAAAAGCTTTTTGTTGAGTACTTGCAAATACTGCCTCACTGTTCTAAATGTTGTACATATATTATTTCATAATAACACATGTGTAGATATTATTAAGACCTTTGACTTGTCATGTAAGGAACACACAGCACAGAGAGCTTAAGTAATTTGCAGAAGATGACCCATTTGGAAGTGATGAGTAAATTTCAAACCCAGGCTGTCTCCACATTTGGAGCTATTAACTATTTCCACAGCCTGAGCTATTAACCACTATCATATATCTATAATCTAACGTGTCAAAAACTAGACTGTGCTATTCATCTATTTTATCTAATTTTGATCCTCAGATTACTTTTTTATATGTGTGTGTATATATTAATAGTATCATTTTACAACATATCCCATGTAACAGAGACACAAAGCAGCAGAGATAGAATTCAAATACAGATAATTTAACTTTAGTCTTAATATTCTTTATTCTATGCATCACTATCTCTCATTAGTATTTATAAAGAACTATGTATTAATCTGTATGAAAATGCCATGAAAATAACATAGGAAAATATTAATGAATTACATATATCTAACTTAAAGAACCAGTTGAGTGCCTAATAGAATTATGGGATGCCATAACACTCAGATTAATTATCCCTGTTTGAAATAATAGAACATAATTTCTCCTCCCAAAAAAAGAATTTGAATAATTTTTCTGCTATGCCCATTATAGAAAAAATTTAAATTTAGAAAAATTAAATGAAGAAAATAAAAACCATCCATAATTCCATCATCAGATATAATCTCTGTTAATATTTTCTTACATTATCTTTCAGATTTTTATGTATGTTTGTGTGCACATAGGAATTTCTCCTACATAATTTTTTAATGTGAATTGGCAATAAAGCAACTATAATTAGGGAGCTCCATTTACATTGTGTGGAGGAGTGTGTTTGTGATTTTGTGCTTTGTTTATCATCCTTATGGGTGATTAATGTGATGAGAATTTGAAAGAGATTCTTATAAAGATGGGAAATATTTCTTGGCTTCCTTCTTATCTCTTTCTGGCTGCTGCTTCTTATTTTCTTTGGCACATTCCTTCTCCTCTGACAACCAAATGTTGATTTGCCTCAGGGCTCTGAACTGAGCACTCCACTTTTCTTCATATTTTCTCCAAAGCGATCTCATCCACTCCCACAGTTTTCATATTACCTATGACCTCATATTTCCTGGATTGGTACTTCTAGTCCATTCCCTTCTGTGCTTGAGATCTGATTATTTACAAACACGTACTTAACATTTCTTTTGAATATGTAAACTTCATCTCAAAATCAACTCTTGACATACCCTTCACACCTATTCCTCTTCTTGTCTTTCCTCACCCAGGACTTTGAGGGGCATTTGTGATATGTCCCTTCCACTCACATTCCATAGCCAATCTATTACAAAATCTATGGGTAGTACCTCAAAAATCTATCTCTAATCTTTCTACGTCTCTCCAGCTCTACCTTTGTTCAAGTAACCGTCATGTCTCAGTCTAGTAGATGACAGTTTTATGTCTCAATATTTGCACTCATAAGCTCTGACATCTCTTTTGCACATAGAAGTTGAAATGATCATTCTAAAATTCAAAATGGATCAAGTCATTCCATTGCTTAAAATCTTACATGGTTTCTCACTGCACCTAGAATAAAACCCCAACTCCTTAACATTGTTTTTGCTTGACCTGACCCTTCCTATTTCTCCAACTTAATCTCACTTCATACTCCCTAGTTCATTGCTCTTCAGATACCTTCCTCCAGTTCCTCAAATACTGTAGTCCCTCTCTCAAGGCCTGGGAAAAAACAATTTGGTATTACCAAAAGTTGAACAGTGACTCCAAGTCTGGACAAGAAGGCACAGACCTGCCTCTCCCTGTTCCTTCCTGCTAAGCACTACAAACTCTGGAGATAATGCCATAGACAACAAAAGGAAAACCCTGAAAGACAGTAAGTAGAAGGCAAACTTGTTTGGAACCCCAAGACTGGAGGATCAACATTGATGCAGGGTGTTGTGTGCCTTCACACTTCCCCAACAGAACTTGAAGGTCACCAAGACCTGGTGTTTTTAGATTCCAAACTAACAGCTAAAGCCAATCTTGATGCCTTCCTCCCCTGACTGAACAGGAGCCTCTCTGACAACATTAAGTTGAAACCAGAAGAACTGGAGAGGGGGATCCATCAGAAGCCCCACTAACAAGTGGCCCAGGAAAGGGAACCGCTCTCTTTATTCACTGGTCCTAAGACTCTCCTCCTTCACTGAGAGACACCAGAGATACCCAGAAAGACTGGAAGAGGGACCCAGGCACCGCAAGGGGTATAGTATAAGCCCCATTGGCCCCTCAGTCCTAAGACTCCCCTCCCCTATTTAGAGGCAACTGGCAGCCCAGCCTGGGAAAACTTTTTCTCTCCTCTCAGCCAGTACCAGCAGGTACTAGTGAGAGCATCAAAAGATAACTCATGCAGACCAAAATAACACTGCAAAGCCTCTGAATATTAAGCTGTCATTTTAACAACCATATGAAAAAGTAGGCTGGAATCTGCATATTAAACAGGATGGTGGCTTACTAAAATAAAAGATGTAATTAGGACCCAGAGACTCCTAACATAACAGACAAAATTTCCAGGATATAATTGCATTCCTTGGCTACTGGCCCCTTTCTCCACTTTCAAAGCCAGGAGCATAGCATCTCTAAATCCCTGACTCTCCCACTACTGCTTCCATCATTATATCCCTTTCTACTCTGCCTCCTCTTATAATAATAACACTGTGATTACATCAGGCCACCCAGATAATCCAGGATAGTCATCCAATCTCAATATTCTTATCTTAATCACATATGCAAAGTACCTTTTTCCACACATAGTATTCGTAGGTTTTAAGGATTAGGACATGCACATCATGGGGGGGAGGAAGGGGAACATTCTCCTCTCCATGCCAATAAATTGTGATACACCATATGTACACATGATAATACTCAAAGCAACCACTATGAAAACTATACAAAGTGTTATACTCAGAAACACTATGAATAAATTGAGATGATATTCTAAAAAAATTCAAGTAATCCACAGAAAGGAAAAAAGAGAAACAGAAGAAGAAGAACAAGAGGGGAAAAAACCAAAATATATTAATATGGCAGACTTAAGAACTAACATATCATTATTACCTTACATGTAAATGGTCTAAGTATACTAAACAAAAGACAGTGGTTGGCAGAGTGAATTTTTAAAATAACCCAATATATACTGTGTACAATAAGCTTGCTTCAAATTGAATGACAAGTTTATTAAAAATAAAAGGATAAAAATGTTATCTGATAAAAATATTAAATTTAACAAGCAAGAGTGTTACATTAACATTTGAGAGAATGGATCACAGAGCAAAGAAAATTACTAAAGCCAAAGAAGGAAATTATATAATGATACAAGGATCAATACACAAGGAAAACATTAAAATTCTAAATGGGTACCCACCAAAGAACAGAGCCTCAAAATACAGGAAGCAAAAACTGGGAAAGCTGAATGGAAAAATAGACAAATCCACAATTATAGTTGGAGATTTCAACATCCTCCCAGAAAGTGATTAAATTACTAAACAGTAAATCAGCAAAGATACAGGAGCTCTGAATGACACAACCAACAGAATCTAATGGACACATATACAATTCTGCACCCAGTGACAGCAGAATAAATATTTTTTTCAAGCACCCATGGAAGAGTCACCAACTAAGACCATATTTTGGTCATAAAGTCAACCAAAAAAATTAAAATTATGCAGAATACGTTCTCCAATTATGTGAAATCAAAGAAATCAATAACAGAGACAGAACAGTAAAATTGCTAAATATGTGAAAATTTAAACAACACATTTCTAAATAAGCTATGAGTCAAGGAGGAAGTTTATAAAGAAAAAGATTTTTAAGTACATAGAATTAAAAGAAAGCAAAAATACAACGTATTGTTATATTGTGGCTAAAGCAATGCCGAGAGGGAGACTTACAGCATTAAACATCTGCATTAGAAATAAGAAACTGCCTTAAATTAAAAATCTAAGTTCTTCCCTAAAAGAAAAAATATAAACCCAAAACAAATAGAAGGAGAGAAATAAAGAAAATATTAGAAATCAATAAAATTGAAAATGGAAAAACAATAAAGAAAATCAATTAAAGAGTAGTTCTTAAAATATCAGTAAAATTGTTAAAACCCTAGTAAGACTAACAAAAATAAATATGTACCATCACTATGTGTCAATAAAAAACAAAATAAAACTTAAAAAAAGGAGAAAGATGACATAAATCACCAATAGCAGGAATGAAATAGAGGATATCGCAGATCCTGCCGTCATTAAAAAGAGAGGATGTTGACTCAAAATAAGTGACTGAAGCAAAAATCCCAATCTATGGAGGTTTATTAAGCCAAAGTTGAGGATGTGCCCAGGAAAAACACAAACCACAGCTGTTTTTCCAAAGGGGAATTTGGAAGTTCCAGCGTTTAAAGGCATACAGAATGAAAAAAGATGAGTGTGGGAGACAGTAGTGAGACAAAATGATTACATTCTTCAGAGACTCAGGAAAGTCTACATTTTACATGAGATAAGGTAAATGTTAATAGAGAAAAAGGAAGTGAAAGAGGCATCAATTATGTAGATATCTCTGGGTAGGTGGAAGAATGTCTGGTCCTGTCTTGTATCTGTTCTTCAAGAGTAAATATAAACTTATAATTCATTATTAGTGTGAAATTGGAACAGACTTATGTTTTTAGGAGCTAGACATAGCCTGTAGACCTAAAGTTACAGTTTGTATTGCCTTATATATGGGAGGCAAGCAAGGAATTTCCTTAATGGATGATCCTTGGGGCCAGTTCTTCATAGATGCCTGAAGCCTTTACTTTCGCCTTTCATAAGGAGTGGGGTGAGGGGTGGTCCTGAAATTTAATTTTCTTTTTATAAGGTAATATTACAACTTTATTCTCATAAATTCAATAACTTGGAAGAAAGTTACCAATTCCCTGAAAAACACAAACTACCAACAGTCAAGCAAAACAAAACAGATACCAAAAACAGAGACTTTAAGAAAGAAGAAAACTACAGACCAACAGCTTTCATTAACATAGATGCAAAAATCCTCAACAAAATAGTAGCAGCATGAATCCAACAGTGTATAAAAGAATTATACACATGACCAAGTGGGGTTTATTCTGGGTATGCAAGGCTGGTTCAACATTTGAAAATCAGCTGTTATAATCCATATCAACCATCTAACAGAAATCGCATGGTCGTATCAATAGATGCAGGAGAAGCATTTGACAAAAATCTAACACCAATTCATGACAAAACTTTTAGCAAGTTAGGAATGCAGAAGAATATTTCAACTGAATAAAAAAAATCTGCAAAAACTGAAGGTAGTATCATGCTTAATGGTAAAAAACGGAATGTTTTCTTAATAAGATTGGGAGCAAGGCAAGGATGTGCACTCTTACCACTCTCATTCAACATAGTATGCCCACAAAATACCACTCAACAAAAAGAACAAACTCCTAACACTCTGGGAGGCTGAGGGGGGAGGATTGCTTGAACTCAAGAGTTTCAGACCAGCCCGAGCAAGAGTGAGACCCCATCTCTACCAAAAACAGAAAAATTAGTTGGGCATCATGGCATGCACCTCTAGTCGCAGCTACTCAGGAGGCTGAGGCAGGAGGATCATTTGAGCCCAGGAGTTGGAGGTTGCAGATGATGCCACTGCACGCTACCTAGGGCCTCAGAGAGGAAACTATCCTCCCCTTCTCACTCCTGTCCCTTCATATAAAAAAGAAAAAAAGAACAAACTATTGGGTATCATGCTGATACCCAAAAGTTACATACTGTATGATTCCATTTACATAACATTTTGAAATGGTAAAATTTTAGAAATGGAGAACAGACTAGTGGTAGAAAAGGGTTAGGGACAGCATGGGGGTTGGGGCCCAGGGGCAAGAGAGAAGTGGATGTGGTTATAAAAAAGTAACAGTTGGAAACTCTCAAATGAAAAAGATTTGAAAATAAATAGAAATTGCTATTGTTAAAAGTGAAAAGCATGCTATACTGGATAGTAACTCTTCAGGGAATATTTTTAAGTGATTTGTCAATCTACATAGATAAATGTTATTAGACTGTGAGAGCCAATCACCATTTTGCTTTGTAGACAGAGAACATTTATATCAGTTACATTCCTTCCAATATATGTGTTTGCTCTCAAATAGAGATAAAGCTAAATAAACATTGTGAAGTATATGCTTCTGGAATTCTGATAGCATTTATGATATGAATATTAATATTGTACATACACTTTACTACCTGACTTTTTTATTTATTTAGAATTAAATTCAATAAAGTGTCTTTCATTTTGCTGCTCCAACCTATGCGATTTTGTTCTTACAGATCTGAGACCACTGACAACAGTTGGGAATCTATTTCTCCTCACACTCAACATGGAATACTTGTTCTCATGTCCCCTTGTGTATTTTTGATATAACTAAATGATACCAATTATATCTGTCTTAAGCTATATCAATCTGAACAAAAATGTATTGCCTTTATTGACATCATTACTACAGATTTGCTAATTAATCTGTCCCTACTGTCACAGTTCTATATATAAATGAATGCCAGTCTAGAAATTAGTTATTTAGCCATACATTCCTCTAAAATTTCAAAATTTTAAGTCTGTTATTCAATAAAGTTTTTGTTTTTTAGTACAAAAGCAACAAATTCTCATTATAGAAAATTCAAATTAAAAAATTCAAATGCAAATAAATCATAAATTTTTCTACCCATAGAAAGTCACAACTAGCACATTGCATTCTATCATTCAAGATTATTGTTGAAGATGGCCGACTGGAGACATTGCTTGTTAGATTGTTCCAGTTGGAAGGTAGAATATTGGACTGAGGAGAGCAGAGAGCAGTTGCAGCTCTGGTATGGGTTATGGGGAGAGACAACAGAGATGTCTGGGGACCCCACAGAACAAAACCATGAAGCTAAGAAAGAAGATAGAAAGGAGAAGACAGCGGCAGGGCCAAACCAAGAAAGCCTCGGAACCCAGGGAAAAGGTAAAGGGGATTTCCCCTCCCCCATCTAGGTACCTTCAGTGAACAGCAAGACACAAAACATATTGGAGGCACTTCCACCCTCCACAAGCCCAGGCACAGCAACTAAATAGAAATAGTGGATTGAGCAAACCCCTGGAGTTTGGGTGCTCAAAGGGGAGACCCCATGGGAGAGTGCCACAAGAGATGGAAGTGCCAGCTTTCTTATACCCACACACTTCCTCCTCTGCACCTCCTCCAATCACAGAATCAGAGAAAGTAATTTTAGTTTGGGCCAGCTTGTAGCCGGGGCCCCTCCCTGCCATTGCAACCATGAGAGTACTCTGAACCGAGAAGCACATGAATGGCTACTTCTCTATGGCAGATGCACATTCCTGGCCAAGTCTGCCACTGAGAGCAGGACTGCCACTATTTGAGAGATTCCTGCCTGACAGCATTTCACGTGATCATTCACTGGTGGCTTACACAGATGGGCTGGACCTGGTGCCCCCTGGACATGAGAGCAGAACAGGGAAACACGGAGACGAGGTCTCAGTCCTAGACTCAGGCGACGAGGAAGCCCTCGTGGACATATCCAATAGGAGACTATGGAAGGGTGCTGAGGAACAGGGATCTGTGAGCATACCCATCCCCCGCCCCACTGGAGAACTGCCATATTGGATAGGGATAGGGCACTTGGAGTGAATTAGCCTAGGCCCTGGTTCCCATGACAATTGAATGCCTCAGGCATCTCACTGAACAGTAGTAGTAGCTCCTCCCCCCATTCATTACAATAGGGAGTGCAGCTTGAGCCAAGAAATTCAGGAGCAACCACCTCTTCCCAGTGGGAGCATACCCCTGGTTGAGACCCCTGCAGAGAGAGAGATGTCTGCCTCTCTCCACTTGGGATCTTGTGTTAGAACAGAGGTGCACAACTTGGGGGATCCCTCTACCCACCAGCTTCTCTCAGAGATGCACACTGTTGGGTCAGACACATGGACTGAGGGGTAGTTTGAGAGCTGGTCTCAGGCAGTGAGGGAGCTCCCTTAGACTAATCTGATAGGAAAGTGCTGTGGAGTTCCAGGGAGTGAATAAGGAGGGCGCTCACCTCACCTGCCAGAGAAATTGCACTAGTGGACAAGGCCAGAAAGACGTCGAGAGGTCTGGGGCCTTAGCACTCAAGCAATTAGGCCTCCCTCAGGAGCAGCCTTCCTGGCTTAGAGAGATTACCCTGAACTTCATACCAGCAGCTCCCCCTACCTGCCAGATAAGCAAACTCTGAGCCATGCCAAGGTTTTGCAAAGCTCAGGGTCTTGCAATCCAGGCACAATCCGTCTTGCTCCTCCCCACACATCAAGGGTGTACAGATCAAGCAACCCCCTGGGAGCTACAGGGTCCTTCCTAAAGCTTGGGGCGTTCATGTGTCCCACCTGGGGGACCAGAGCTTACCATGGGCACAAAAGAATATCTCAGCAGTTGGCTCTTCCATGCAAACTTCAATCAATGAAAGTGGGAACGACCCCATAGCTAAGCATAGCACCTTCCAACTCAAGCAACCATAGAGCAGCTGCTTCGTACTCGCAAGTACCACCCACCGTCTTGGACAGTAAGCTGGGGCACCTAACTCACTCCACAATGTTAGGAAGAGGTGAAGGCGGAAGGTCAGAGGCAACACGACAGGTTCATCAAACTTGCTACAACACCCCATAGGCGACTCAGGACCAGCACTCCTCTCCCAGGCATGGTCAGGGATCAATCTTCAGGGACCCAGAGAATTAGCCTAGGCCCTGGTTTCCATGACAGTTGAATGCCTCAGGCACCCTCACTGAACAGCAGCAGTAGCTCCTCCCCCCATTCATTACAATAGGGAGTGCAGCTTGAGCCAGGCTCAAGCACCCCCAGGTCTCAATTGAGAGGCCAGATGAGAAGGAATCGGTGGAAAACTCCAGAAACATGAAAAGTCAGGGTGAAAGGACACCCCCAAAAGAAAACAATAACTCCTTATCAATGGATACCAACCAAAATGAAAAGATTGAAATGACAGATGAAGAATTTCAAATATGGATTGTAAGGAAGCTCAATGAAATACAAGAGAGAAAAAAACCCAACACATAAAAACAACGCAGGAAATGAATGAAAAATTCACTAAAGAAATCAAATTATTTTAAATAATTAATTAAGTAATTAAGATTAATTCATGATGGATAATAGACTTACACCTAAGGCATGTAACCATAGGACTTCTAGAAGAAAGTGTTGAAAAAAACTCATAGATATTGGCCTAGGCAAAGAATTTATGAAGAAGACCCCAAAGGGAATCACAGCAAAAACAAAAATAAATAAATGGGACCTGATTAAATTAAAAAGCTTCTACACAGCCAAGGAAACAATCAATAGAGCAAATAGACAACCTATAGAATGGGAGAAAATATTTACATGCTATACATCCAATAACGGGCTAATAATTAGAATCTACAAAGAACTCAAGCAAATGAACAAGAAAAAAAATCATACAACCCCATTAAAAAGTGGTATGTAAATTATACTTCAATAAAGTTGTCTTTTAAAAAAAAAGTGGGCAAAGACATGAACAGATGCTTTTCAAAAGAAAATAGACTAATAGTCAATAAACATATGAAAAAATGCTCAATGTCTCTAATCATCAAGAAAATGCAAATGAAAACCAGAATGAAAAATCACCTAACTCCAGTGAGAATGACTTTTATTAAAAAGTCCCAAAACATCAGATGCTGGTGTGGATGCAGAGAAAAAGGAACACTTATACACTGTTGGTGGGATTGCAAACTAGTACAACCCCTGTGGAAAATAGTACGGAGATACCCAAAAAAAACTAAAAGTAGACCTACCATTTGATCCAGCAATCCCAGTGTTGGATATTTACTCAAAGTAGAAAAAGTCATTTTATCAAAAAGAAATCTGCACTTGAATGTTCATTGCAGCACAATTCACAATCGGAAAGATGTGGATTCAACCCAAGAGCCCCATGAATAAAATGTGGTATATGTATATCATGTGGTACTACTTAGCCATTGATAAAATGATGAACTAATACCTTTTCAAACAACCTGAATAGAACTAGAGACCATTCTCCTAAATGAAGTATCACGAGGATAGAAAAGCAAACACCACATGTACTCACTATTAAATTGGTAGTAATCAATCAACACTCATGTGCACATATGGAAGTACAACTCAACAGAAATCAAGCAAGTGGGAGGGCCAAGGACGGGATGGGTAAATTCACACTTAATGGGTACAGTACACACTATCTGGATGATGGGCACACTTAAAATTTTGACTCAAACTGTACAAAAGTAATTCACGTAACCAAAATGGTTGTACCCCCGTAAAATTCTGAAATAAAAAAAGATTGTTGTATTTATGCTTACATGTACATGTCTCCATGATTATTTTAATAGAAATTGATAATATATGTATTATACTATCTGATAATTTTTGAGACAGAGTCTCAGTGTTGCCTGGGCTAGAGTGCTATGGCACCAGCCTAGCTCACAGCAACCTCAAACTCCTGGGCTCAAGAAATCCTCCAATCTCAGCCTCCCAAGTAGCTGGGACTACAAGCATACACCACCACACCTGGCTAATTTTTTCTATATATTTTTAGTTGTCCAGTTAATTTCTTTCTATTTTTTTAGTAGAGACGGGGTCTCACTCTTGCTCAGGCTGGTCTTGAACTCCTGAGCTCAAACGATCTGCCCTCCTCGGCCTCCCAGAGTGCTAGGATTACAGGCATGAGCCACCACGTCAGGCCTGATAATTTGTTTTCAAATAATAAATTATAAATATCTTTTCTTTCAAAGAGAAGCCATCTTATTAACTTATTATATGATATTCCATTATATAATGAACCTTGATTTGTTTAACCAATCCCGAGTGATTACACTTTTAGATTTTTCCTAGAAGTTTGGTATAATTAACAGAACTAGAGATAAATATTTTACACACCATTATTTATTTCCTTAAGATACATTCATGAAAGCAGAATTGCCTTAAAACTTATTGATAAAATACCTAGCAGAAAGTATACAGCAATGTATAGTATCACCAATGAGTTTTTCAAAAAGCCAGGGTAGAAGGAATAACTCTGTCCTTACCTTCACCTTATCATCACTAAATGTTATATTTTTTATGTTTGCAAATTTCAGGCTAAAAATAGTATAATGTTTTTATTTTCTTTAATTATTGATGAATTTGAACATTCTTTTCACCTCTGTATTAAACATTTCAATACTTTTGTGATTTGTCTGTTTTTTCGTAAAAACTATATTTTATATAATAAAGATAGTAATCCTTTGTCACGTTATGAGCATTTAACTTTCAATTTTATTTATAACATTTGTGTATTTATTGGGTATACAAATATTTCCTACTTTGTGCTGTCAAGTTCATCAAACTTTTCTTTTGATTTCTTCTTTGGATAAGAAAAGGTCTTCCTCATCTCTAGGGTATGTATTTTCCTATATAAAATTAGGTATTGGAAGCTGCACTGTGACATCATATAGATCAAATCCACCATTTTACATTTAAGAAAAGTAAGATTCTTAGATTTCATGAATTTCCCTTGGCCACACCCTTAATGTCTACTTCTGCCAGGACTAAAACCTAGATCTTCTGATCCCTCTGGCTGTTAGAGAATTAAACAGATGAATGATCTCTTTCCCTTCTGAGAGAGGATGAATGAAATGCTTTGGCTGTGAACAGCTGGGGGGAAATCTCCGCGCTCAGTTCTTATCCTGTCTACACAGTCTATTCAGCCTTTGCTTTCCAATACTCTGGATGATGTCTGATTCAGAGACCTGAATATGCCACACAACATCACTTGGGTAAAGATGTGGTCTTTTTTGATAGCCACTGTGTTGTACTGATAGCTACAGATGGGGAGTTTTGTGGATGACCACCACAGCTTCCTCCATCTGGGGTGCTTTGGGGAAATAGTCTTCAGACCATGCTTTCCTCTCAACTCTACAACAATCAACAGAGACGTGGGCTTCGGTGACCAAATACGGGGTTTTTCCCCACACACCAAGCAGCGGACACCAGCTGAGTATCTTCTCACTCAACTCCGACACTATCTACCTGGCGATAGTGTCAGACCCCATAGGATAAGGGCTCAGTCCCCAGTACCATCCCCCTCTCCAGACACCAGTCACAAGTCTGGGCCTCAGGGCTTCTTACCTACGAGCTTCCAGTTGGGGTTCCCATGACCTCCTCCCTCTTTGGGTTCAATTAATTTTTTGGAGTGACTCACAGAATGCAGATAAACACTTAATGTTTACCAATGTATTATAACAGATATTACAAAGGTTAGAGATGAAGAGATGCATAGGGTGAGGTATGGGGGAGGGGTGCAGAGCTTCCATGCCTCCCCTGGGTGCTCCACCCTCTAGGAACCTTCTCATGTTCAGCTATCCAGAAGCTCTCCAAACCCAGTCCTGTTGGGTTTTTCTGGAGGCTTCATTACATAGGCATGATCAACAACCATGTAGAAATGTGATTGGACACAAAAAGCATGATCTAAACCCAGCAGGGTCTGTCTGTCTGTTCAGATTCTTTCTGGTTCCTGGCCTCCCTGTGCAGCATTCCTTGCTCCAGAGTATAGGGAAGGACCCTTTCTGGAATGAGGGTCTTTTGACCCACAATCAGATTAGAGTCCTGCCTTGAGCAGGTGAAAGGAGGATAGGAGAAGGTGAGAGAGAGAGATTTTATCCCCTAAGGCCTGCTCCTGAGGCATAAAGCACCCCAACATTAAAACAAGAACTGTGGAGTTCTGACCCAGGAACCGTGGATGAAAACCAATACATATATCATAACACCACAGGAGGAAAACAGCTTTCTTAGTAGATGATCACCAGGTATTTAACATAATGTCTGATGGATTAAGCCAATAAGGTAGAAAGGGTGAGAGATTAGACACTAAGAAGAGGGAATTTAAAATAGAAGAATAGAGTAGTCCTTGGGAACTGGCAAAGTCTGATGCACTGCCTTGGTCAACACATGCTCATTTGGGTCTGGCAAGCTACTTCTACCACATTCCAAATCACTGAACTTCCTTACATTTGGCCCACAAAGAAATGTTTCCAAGTCTCTGCTTTCCATGAGGCTGATAATATTAATGCTGTAGTTCTATTCTTGGGATTTAGGGATCAGCAGAGGCCAGCCTTCCTCTGTTGCCCTTGCCAACCAGCTACACCATGAGTGCCTAGCCAAGACCACGTGTTTTAAAACAAGACACATATTGAACACCAAAAACAGTCCTAATATTTCAACCTACACCTCTCCGCCTTGTCAGCCTGCATGGGTGATTAAGATTTATTGAATGTGCATTAGAGCAACTCCTTCAGTGAAGAACGGAAGAGTTTGAAGAGAAAGGCAGCATCAACAGGAACTGCTGTATATTTTGCTTATTGAAACCAACTAACGAGAACCACATGCCTTTTCAATTCTCTGCTGAGAAGAAGGCTCACAAGGTCAGGGCAAAAACTCTTCCCTCTCATCAGGATCAGCCACCACTGTCCAAGAACTTGATTTTAAAGTGCTTGATTACCCAGCCAAAGAGGGAGATTCTCCAAAAGTTTATAGAAAGGGAAAGAGTTTTTGCTATGGCCTGGTTAAAAGCTGAGGCAGAGTGAAAGGCAGACACAAGGAACAGAGAAAAGGCTACATTGCAATGACTTACTGGAAGGAAAGAAGAGGCCAGATACAAAATCATTCTTTAAATGAAACAGCATAAATCACAAATGTTCTTATTCATTCACTCTATTTGCTATATAAGTATTTGGGGCATTTTTTAAACAGTTCAATCTCTGAACCAAACTAAAATTATTCCCCCACGTTCCCCACCCCCCAAAAAATTACATTGAAAAAAAAATCCTTCTCTGAACCATCGTTGCACATCTAATTATAGCATACGCTACTTAGTGCTGTGATCGCAACCATTTTAAAGAGATAAAGATTCTCTTTGCTCAGTAGGGGAGGGACAAAAGGTCTGTTTTTCAGGAAAACATAGATTGCCAAATGAATGTGACTTGAAATAAAATCAGCTTTAACTCTGCTGGAAACCGACCCTGTGACCTGGTGCTTCCCAGACCCTCACCACCACACCCACAGGCCTTCATTTCATGTTTCACCCTGGCGGGTCCCCAGGATACCAAGCTACAGAACTCTCTCCCATTAGCTGCAGGAATCCAGAATATCCATGGCAACCGGTCTCTAACCCCAGGGAGAAGGCAGCAGAATTGAAAGGCTCCATTCTGTTTCTACATCCACAGCTCAGTGAATTGACAGCTTGGTGGTTCTCTTAGTTCCATTAGATTAGGATGCACTTTTCTCTCTTCCTTTGTGTCATCTTTTTACCTGGGCAGGTCTCAGGGGCGGTTAAGGAATTTTTCAAATGAGTATTTCCCTTCTGTCCCACTGCTTCCACACCCATCCAGAAGCATGCTCCTTACGCATTCCTTGCTTTGCAGCATTTTTCTAAAGAAAACAAAACATAGCCCCGCTATTGGTCTTTTTACATTCCTACAAAAACAGCGCAAATTTGATATGCGTGTTGTGCAAATTACCAATGGATATCTGATTGCCAGCAAAGCAAGTCCTTTGTATGACAAGATCTTATAAAAACTAGCAAAGTGATTTAAAAAAAATACATATAATTCTATCATGAAATTAAGTTGTAGCATCAAATAACTATAATCATGTTTAAGTGATTGTTTGTGCCACAGATATTTAGATGGGGTGACAGATTGCATAGGGCTCTCGCTGTTTGCCAAAGGAGGCTGAATAACTAATTTGTACTCCTATGCCCTGTGGGATGGCAGCTGAGTACCCAGTGGATATGGAAAGAACTTGACAGAAGCAGACCATTTAGTCTGCAGAATCAAAACAAGGCAGAAATGTTATGTACAGTATGCAATGTATGGTCATATCTTTCTTCCATAGTAGCCTAATAACAGGATTGCAAAAGGAGGTCAATCTGTTGGGCATTATTTCTTAAGCCTTGGGTAAAGTGGACACCCCTTATAAAACTAACAAGAGCTATAGATTCTCCTCCAAGGGTATTGTATGTATGTGTGAAATGGGAAGTTAAATATGACATTCCCTGTTGCTCACAATTTTGGCAGAATCCTTAAAGGAAGAAAATACAATTGGCACCAAGACACACTCCCTCCCATCCAAATGGAGAGGTCACTCCCTAAAGCAGTAACTATGGAAGTACAGGTATCCCTTGTGGTACACCAGGTTTCCAAAGTGGAAAATGGGCACAAATGGCTTTAAGAAATTAATTTCTTAATTCTCAACTTTCTTAGATAGTCTTTCTTAAAACTTTTCTATGAAAAGGATTGTGCCTTCCATTTCACAGAAGCTCTTCTCTCTTGTTTTACAAGAAAGACAAATGGCTCATCCATCCCTAGCTCACCTCTGGTGTACTGCTTGGGTTGTGAGCAACTCCTCAATCCCAAACAAAATGACAACACACATATTTACTCCTGTTAAGCTACTTTTCATCAAAGCCCCAGGTTTGAGTCTCAGCATATCTTGCATGATTTCAAGAATGAAGAGGTAAAAAGGTTCACCTTTATTAATTTGCTGATTTGCTAATAACAAATTAACATATCTTTGAGTGAAAGGAATTTAAATTAAAGATAGAGTATTACATTTTTTGAACATTCATTCAGATTCTTAGGAGAAGCTTTTTTAACTTTTGCCAAAAGATTAAAGTACACTGTAAATATCTATTTGATTTGTACTGCTTACTTTCATTCATTATCCTCTTCTCTCCTCTGTTACTCCTTAACACCATGCACTTGTTTTAGTTGGATTTACTTAATAGGAAAGTATTATAGATTTCACTGAAAATAATACAATTAAGACTTGTAGGAAGTCCTTTGTAATCCCATACTAACTCATAGCCAATACTTCCTTTTCTGGTTGCTATTGATTTCCACTAAACCCTAACTCATCCTCAAAATTGGAATAGGAAGGGGAAGAGGAAGAAGAGGAGGAGGGAGTGGGAGAAGAAGAGCCTCATCTCTCTCTCCCTAAAAAGCACATTTCTTTATGTTTTTAATATTATTTTAACTTTATTTAATGTATGAGCAAACTAATAGAAAACATGAAATCTGTATTAAGAAAAATGTATAAGAATAAAAATGTATTATAAAATTACATGATCAAAGAAAACAAACTAAATAGATAAATGTTCATTCCCTGTTTTCTTTTGATGTCCAAAACAAAAAGTTTAGAAGGATGAAACTATTCTAATAAAATCCATCTTGTATTTCTTTTCTCCCTTTTTTCCCCTTTTTAAAAATTTTAATAGATTTAGGGGGCACAGGTTGAATTCCATTACATGTATATATTGTGTAGTGGTGGAGTTTGTGCTTTAGCGAACCCATCACCCAAGTAGTAGACGTTGTGCCCACAGGTAAGTTTTCATTTCTCACCCCCCAAACCTCCTCCCCTTGTGAGTTTCCAATGGCCACTATATCACTCTATGTGTCCTTGCATAGCCATAGTTTAGCTCCCACTTTATAAGTGAGAAGACACTTATAAGCATTTGTTTTTCTGTTTCTGATATACTTCATTTAGGATAATGGCCTCTGGTTCCATCCAAGTTGCTGCAAAAGGCATTATTTCATTTTTTCTTATGGCTCAGTAGTATTCTATGGTGTGTACATATAATGCATTTTCTTTAGCCATTCATCGGTTGATGGGCACTTAGTTGATTCCATATCTTTGCTATTGTGAATTGTGTAAATAGCACATTTCTGATAAAAGTTTTCTCCCAAGAAACCTGGAGGAGGAATACAGAGGATTGGGGGTAGGGATTGGGTAGGGGGTTGATGAGCAGATGTGATTGATAGAGGAGTTAAGCCCAAAGTCAAGCAAAATGCAATCTTGCAATTCCCAGCCATGGGACCATTCCTAAAAATGCACAAAAGAGTCCAATGACAAAAAGAGTCAACTTTTCATATCCTATCCCTCACAGCCAGAGAACACCAGATTAAAAAATGAACACAAAATAAAATCCCTTTCTTGTTTTTCTTAGTTCTCTCTTCCCCTTAAGGGGTTTCAAAAACAGCTAGCCAGTGGGTGAAAAACAAAGAAACTATTGCTTCCTCCAGCTAGAGGACTCTAGGCAGGTACTATTAGCACTAGAGATAAGCAAACTAAACTGGAGATTGGCATTATATGTTTAGGAAGTTGGACTGTATTTCTTAATTATTTGAAAGAAATCTTGAATCCTACCCAAAATTTCTTCTAGTTAGTGGAGAATAACAAGAAGAGACAATAGATTTGAATGGAGCAGTGGTAAGAAGGAATAAAGTTGTTTTCAGCTTCCACTCTACTAAACTCAGTATGTTCAATAAGCCAGCTGTATGTCTATGCTTCCATCAACAGGAAAAGACTTACACACACCTCTACACGCAGACTCCCTCTTGGGAGGTAGGCAGTGATAAGGAAAGAAGACTCCTTGAGAGAGAAGAAATCACATTAAAAGGAAGCTTAAGTTGATGTCACATTTACCTGAGACATTATAACTAAAAGATAATGAGTTAATTTAATTGGTTACTTAAATTTTTCCCCACCAATAGCAGGAATGGGGGAAAGAGGGTTGTATACAATTATATCTGCTATCAAAAATAAGAAAAGCTACACTTTTGCTTCATCTAGTTTGTATTACAAAATGTAGAGCATGATCAGAGAGCTGGGAGTAGATGAGATCATTGAAGTAGCGAAGTAGGCGTGGACACAAAACAGAACAGAACCAACATTTAAGAAGCTGGCCAAGGAAGAGAACCCAAGGAAAGGAGGAGACTAAGTAGCTGGAGAGATGGGGAAATGGGAAAGAAAAGGCATGGATGCCAAGGAAAGAATTAATAGGAGGAAGTGGTCTATGTCTTTGAATCCTCGCAAAAGCCAAGTACTATATGACCGAAATATGGTCTTTGGAGTTAGCAATGTGAAAATTGCCAGTAGCCTTGGCAAGAGCAGTTTGGAACGGTGAAGGCAAAACACAGAGTGAAGAGATTAATTGCTTTAAAAAATCTAGCAAGAGAGAAAATTCTTTTCAAAAAGTCTGTCAATAAAGAGGATACAGTAGGTTGCATTTTAATTATTCACTTCCCTTACTATAGGAGAATTCTACATCCCTACCCATTACCTTGTAATTTCCAGTGCTTTTCTGTAGGAGGTGGATACTCCTCCATCCTATAGACACTGAGGCTAGCCTTGTGGATGGTTTTGTACACTGGAATGTGAGTAGAGTGGGATGGAAGTAGCTGGAATAGCAACTTAGTCAAGAAAGATGTTGTTATTTAGATGGGGAAAAGTAAGACATGTTTAAATGCTTATAGGAAAGAGTCAGTAGGAAGGAAAAGCCTGAAGATACAGAAGAGAGGGGATGATCAGTGAAACAAAATCCCGAGAAGTCAGACAGGAATAGACACCCAAAAGAAATGAGGAGGACCACTAGATCAAGGTCATCTCTCCCATCAACAAGGAGGAAGAGGTGGAAACAACCCAAGTGCCCATCAATACATGAGTGCATTAATAAAATGTAGTATATGTATACCGTGGAGTTCTACTCAGCCACAAAAAACAATGGTGATCTAGCACCTCTTGTATTATCCTGGATAAAGCTGGAGCCCCTCCTACTAAGTGAAGTATCACAAGAATGGAAAAACAAGCACCATATGTACTCACCGTCAAATTGGTATTAACTGATCAACAATTATGTGCATATATAGTAGTAACATTTATCGCGTGTCAGGCAGACGGGAGGGCGGAGGAGGGGATGAGTATATTCACACCTAATGAGTGCGGTGCACACCATCTGGAAGATGGACATATTTGAAGCTCGATTCTGGTGGGGCAGAGGCAATATATGTAACCTAAATATTTGTATCCCCGTAATATGCTGGAATAAAAAAAAGAAGGGGAAAGGATGGATGCGAGAAAGATAAGTTTTCAGGTTAATTACTGGCAGAAATTAGATGGCATCTAATTTGTCTATGAAGAGGGATGTGACATCACTTGATAAGAGCCAAGGAAGAGAAAGATAGAGCAGGAGAGGAGGGAAAGGGAAATGGTATTTTTGGAGAATAAAGAATTATTTTTAAAAAGCTACTCTGGAAACCAGAAAGAGCAAAGCACAGCAGAATCAGTAGGCAGTATTGAAGACCAAACTGAAGCTGGTGACCATTAAATTTTGTGGTGAAAATATTCACCGTTGTGTGATTTTCCCCCAGCTCTGCTCAACACACAGATGTAGGTTTGGGGAAGGCGAGGCTTGGGCTCCACCAGTCTGGCTGGGGCTAGAAGGTAACTCAGGAGGAACTGAGGACACTGGCAAGGAAGGATTGACACACTTTATGACCCATGTCAGATTTTCAGTTGCCCTTTAGTCTTCCCATTATCCTGGCTGTACATTAGACACTAACTCCTTTATTCTTTGCAGCAACCTTGGGATTATTACTTTATAATTACTCTCCACAGATAAGGAAATTGAAACACAGAGATATTGCACAATTTGACCGAGATAACCCAGTTAGCAAGTGACAAAGTTGTAATTAAAATCCACATTGTATGACTCCAAGTTCAATAGACTTTTACCCACCACTTCACTATTGCTTCTCATTATTCTTGCTCTTTCTTTATAAGCCTCTTTTTTTAAAAAAAGAAAATAACCCCTGAGTTTATGATTAAAATTGCCTATAATCGTGAGTTCCAAGTAGGACGTCCAAGTCGCTGATGAAAACTTAAAGCTTCCAGCCAGGATTTCTAATTTCTTCCCTAACCTGTGTGAAGCTAATCAAATAAAGACTGATAGCCATGCAAACTCTTAAAACAGAAGCCTAGTTGACATCTCATTCCCTTCCCTTCCTCTCATCCCTCGTTCTTACTCTTGTAAGTGTCCTTGCTGAAGAAACAGAGGATACAATGAACTGAGCCCTGAGATCACTTTGAGCTACTTTCTTCTGCTAAGACCCCTTAAATAAAAGAATAGGGTCAAGTCTCAGTATCAGAGCACCACCTCCCACCCATGACAGCAGCCAGACCTGCCACTCTGTCGCACAATTTCAGGGACACCACTCAAATATTCTACGTGAATGCTGCTCCCTGAAGGTATGCAGTTGTCACATTGCCAATGTTCAATTGTTGGACACTGTAGATGGAAGAATTCCCAGACTTGTCAATTAGAAAATATTCTGACCCTCAAACCCTGGAATTTCTATATCCTTTTTTACCTTCTTGCTCCACAAATTCCCTACTCATGACATTTACCAGACATAAAGTCCCTTAACCTCTATCCTGCTTTGCCAGTCATGGAGTTTTGGACATATTTCCCTTAATTAGGCTAATCCAAGATGAGGTACAGACTGCTGGTTGCCTTTCAGTGTTCAACATTCAGTCCTTCTTTTTTAATAACAGGATTGGGGCTACACTCTATTTCTAATAAAATGCTAATATTTTTAGCTGAGTACATCACTCCCTGAAACAAAATGTTAGATTCCCTAGTTTCCCTTGCAGATAGATGTGGTCACATAACTAAGTTCAGGCCAATGAGACAAAAGTGCGTGTACCTAAAGTACAAAAAAAGTATTTACCTAAAGGACACGGACCTAGAGTGTCCTATTTTTTCTGCCTGCCTGAAACATGAAGTAAACATCTAGATTTCCTGCAGCCATCTTGGACCCTAAGGTAACCTTGAAAGCAGGAAGACATGTTCTCAATATGGTGGTGCCAAAAGGGGACTGGGTCTATCAATTACCACTTCCCTTCCTACAGTCAACATTCCAGTCCTCAAACTTAAATATCTCCTGGCTCCTCCCATGCCATCTGATTCCTAAAATACCATGTTCATAAGCCACTCTTCTAGGTATAACTTTGAAGAGGCTTCCTATTTAGCCTTCCTAAGGCTAAATCCAAACACCTTAATCTGCCATTAAAGGTTCTTCATGGTTTGATACCCACCTCTCCAAATTTTCCTTCCTCTATTCTTTTAAATATATCCTAGGCTTTGTTTAAATTGTTCTATTTACCTTCAAACTATTTCTACCTCTGTGACTGACGTCAATGATTGTTCCCCTGCCTGAAAAGTCCCTAACTTCTTTTTTAGTTACCCACTACATGGAAAATATTTACCACACTGGGAAGCACTACATAAATGAAAAAAGATTTTACTTTGTTTTGTTTGAGACGTATTGTAGTATGGTGGGAAAAACATGGAGCTTCTCAACCTATCACATTGGAGTACAAATGCTCTCTCTGCTTGTTTAATTGTCTGGCCCCTAGAGTCTGGTTGAGGGCAGGGATTGTGTCTACCTGTCTGTTGTTGACTTCCTAGTACCTGACAGAGTACTTGACATATTTAATGAATGAATAAATGGTGAATAACTGTAACTGCTTAGTAAGTTGCAGAATTAGAATTCAACCTAAATCTTTGACATAGTTTCCTTGGGTCTGTTTATCTATCTATAAAACAGCAAACTGTTTTCATACAACAAATATGACTTCTGCACCCAACCTGTTCTTTTCTCCCTGAGATTTTCTCATAATATCATAAATTGTCTTTGTCCTCCAGATAAATGATGGCAATGCAGGCTAAATACAGCTGCTGGTATATACTAGACACTAAATAATGTTTGGGGGAGGAATGAAAGAGAGGTAGGAACAAAAGAAACTAGGAAGACAAGATAAATTAAAGATGAAGATATAACAGAGACTACTATTTGTTCCTGTTACCTATTCTTCCCCTATTCAATAATTAGAGAATTTTTAGCTGAATTTATGGCTGGACACAGTAAAGACTAGTTTCCTTGAAGCTAGGTATAGCCATGCAATTAAGTTGTGGCTTATATGTAAAGACAAGTTTTATGAGGCAAGTTCTGGAAACTTCTCCCCAGAGAACATCTGAATTATATCTTTTGCTAATCCTTCTTCATCCCTGCTTTCACCCTGCTGCACAGAAGGTGGTGTCACCATCTTGGACTACATCCTAGGGTTGACAGAGAGGCGAACCTGTAAGAGACTGGATCTCTGAAGTAGAGCCACCATATGAGCCCTACGTGGCTTACCACCAGCTTTTTTCATGAAAGATAAACTTCTACCCTTAGAGAAGTCAAGAACAAAGGGATAAGGGCAGAAACAAGTGAGGGAAAGTAGGCAGTGAGGCAAACATGATTCCTGCCTTCAAGGGACATAGAGTCTACAGGCATAAAAAGGTCCAGAATCTAGAACTACCTGTTCCATGGGAATATTATGATGTCAAAAAGACAGTAGCTACCAAGATAGTTCTTGTTTCTTGTCTCAAAATTTGCTATGGAGAAACTAACAGAGGAAAGAAATTTTTAAACTACCATAATCAAAAACTGTGAGAAGCATGAGGAAACTAAAAATCTAGTTGAAATGGTAAAGAACGGATGGGTGATAAGAAGACAGGCTGGAGATAAGTTCTTAAATTCTGCTTTTCTCTCTCTGAAGCCCTGCCTAAGGACAAGCTTTGCCTGGCACTTCAGCACAGACATTTGTCCCAATACCAGCCTCACAGTAATATCAGCTTAGAGCAAACGCCTTTGGAGCCTTCATTCCTCAATTTCCTCCTCATCCACAACACCAAACTCCCTTTTCCCTGTGACGCTTCTCTTTGAGGGTTTAAAGGTAAAACCTTAAGGCCAGGCGCGGTGGCTAACTCCTGTAATCCTAGCACTCTGGGAGGCCGAGACGGGCAGATTGCTCAAGGTCAGGAGTTTGAAACCAGCCTGAGCAAGAGTGAGACCCCGTCTCTACCAAAAATAGAAAGAAATTAATTGGCCAACTAAACATATATAGAAAAAATTAGCCGGGCATGGTGGTACATGTCTGTAGTCCCAGCTACTTGGGAGCCTGAGGCAGAAGGATGGCTTCAGCCCAGGAGTTTGAGGTTGCTGTGAGCTAGGCTAACGCCACGGCACTCTAGCCCGGGCAACAAACTGAGACTCTGTCTCAAAAAAAATAAAATAAAATAAAGGTAAAACCTTAACTCAGGTGTTTGGTAAAATGCCATGGAGGGTGAATATGTGGAATCTAAAGAATAGAGTCTTTCTTGTCTTTAATCCCACTAGAGTGGATGAAAATCTGGGCATAGCCTTTGACCCTTACCCAAAACACAGAACAGAGAAGCTGATACCTCTAGAGAAATACGAGCTCACAAGGAAAAATAACTAGACATCTGAGGAGCATGAGTACCATAAAAACAAAGGGAAAAATATCTCAAGTAGAGTTATTGGAATGACAAAGAATTTAAAATAAGCATGGCATTAAATATCTTTCAGAAGATAAGAGAAGTTGCAAGTAACATGAAAAATAAATGGGAAGTTATAAGAAAAGGAATCCACTGGAAATATTAGATATAAAAATATAATTTAAAAATAAATAACAATATAATAGTTGAAATTTTTAAATAGAGCAACAGAAAAAACAGCAGGATGGAAACAGTTGGAGTACAAATTTGTGAGTTGGAAGATTAAGTTGAGAAACTCTTCTAGAAGGTAGCTGGAAAAGACAAGGAGATTTAAAAATAAACAAAATATATACAGAATATCATTTTAGATATTGATGAGTTTTTTTAAATGAGCAGAGGTAAATAAATATGAGAATGAATCTTAAGCAAGGGTAATGATCAAAGTATTAAAATAGAATGTGTATCTTTACAACAAGAAAAAGAACATTTGATCTTTCTAAAGAAAAGCAAGGACAAAAAGAATATAAGAAAAATAAGGTGAGTGAATGAAAGTATAAAACAAGATGACAAAATATATTCTAATAAATAATATTTAAATTATTAAATGTTAATGGGTTACATTCACCAACCAAAAGGCAGAGACTCAAAGATTGATTTAAAAAATAATTCAACTATGTCATCAGATTAAAACAAGAGTCAGATTAAAAATTGAAAAGAAAAGATACAAATGGACAGAACAAAACCATATGAATCAAAAGAAAGCTGGTTTTCACCATCTTAATATCTGATAAAATTTTTATCTAATGTTCCACAGAATGTATAACCCAAAACTTGGACTCAGTTAAGATCTATTGGATTGCCAAGTCTATTCTCTGAATCTGTCTATTCATAGGCTCCTTTTCAAAAATCTTCCAAAAGTAGATCAAGATAAAAGAAGAACACAGCTCTTCCATGTGTTCCACATTAATTCTACACATTCTGGCAAAATCTCAAGGTATAATCAGATGTTAGGACATCTACAGAGAGGCAAGTTGTCAACATAAAGTCCTAGATTATATCACCCAAGAATCTATTTTGTAATTTCCCAGAAACTGCCATTGGGTAGTTTTTACGATGCTGTCTGTTGCCATGAAAATGATTGCAATATCATAAATTTGGAATTTTAACTTTACAGCACGACCAAGGAGGAAAAGATGACAAAGCTTTCAAAGTGGTACAAGTGCTTCTGGTAATTATCCAGCGGAAAATGGAAATAGTAACATGCACAGGGAGAAAGAAAATGGAAATATGGGGCCAAGTTCTTTAACTTAGGCCACAAAACTATCTCCCACCCTGCCCATGAAAGTTTTAACATATGGCCCCTTTTACCATTAATTGCTGTGTGCCCATGGCAAAACCAGCGAACTTCCATTCCTTCATGAGCTGAACCATCTGTTCTTTGAATTCAATACCAAAATCTTGGACTGGAGCTTGAATTTGTAAGATATAGTCGCTGAATTTTTGAGAAGAGGAGCACTTAAAATATTACAGTTAGAGTTTTTTCCTGCCTAATTACAGCATTTTAAATCTCACTTTCAGAAGGAATTTTATATCACTTTGAGAAGGTGAATGAAAGACAGTTTATGATTCAATTTAAAAATGAAATTTTGAAGATCAAAAGAAAAACACTATGCATAGATTGGTAAGCTCATAAATCCACAAAAGCAATCATTCAGCTCTCTCTGATGCATGTCACCAGATTCTCCTTACTTGACATTATCATTTTGATTCTTATCTTCTTACATTTATTTATAGCCCTAGCCCAAAACTTTCCTTTGAGCTCAAGACTCATCTTACACAGATATATCTTACATGCCATGTCCAGTTAGATGATTCAAATGTACCTTGAAGTCAACTTTTGAAAACCAAACTTGGCACTTCCTTAAAATTTGGCCTTGTTCTAGTGGTCTCTGTGTCAGCAAATGGGACTGTTGAACAAGCCAGAAACCTTGGCCCCTCCTTGCACTGCACACCTTGTCTTACCCATTGCTGTGGTTTGAATGTTTGTGCCGTCCAAAAGTCATGTTGAAAACTAAACCCCAATGTAACAATATGAAAAGGTGGGGCCCTTAAGAGGTGATGAGGTCATGGGGGCTTTGCCCTCGTGAATAGATTATCCCATTCATGGATTAATGGGTCATCACAGGAGTGCGTTAGTTATCATGAGAGTGAGTCTGTTAGAAAATGCCAGGTTGGCTCTGTCTTGTGTACCCCCTCTACCATGTGCCCTGTGCCACCTCAGAACTTTGCAGAAAGTCCCCATCAGTGAAGGCTCTCAGCAGATATGGCCCATCAACCTTGGACTTCCTAGGCTCCAGAACTGTAAGAAATAATTGGTTTCTTTATAAATTACCCAGTCTCAGAAAACACACCTGCCTTCAAGACCTATCAGTTTTACCTCTCAAACAGCTCCCAAATCCATCTATTTGACTCCATTATCTTGAACACCATGTCAGATCATGCTGGCTTCATTGCAGTGGCCTCCTAGCTGATCTTCCACATCTATCCTAGTCCCCCCTGTAACCTGTTCTCTATGCTGCAGCCTGAGGGATCTTTTTCAAAATCCAAATCTGATTATATTAGTCTCCTGCTTAAAACCAGGAGATTGCTTCCAGGTTCTCTGAACTTTTTTTTAAGAAATTGTGTTGTGAAAAAAAAAAAAAGGGAATTGTGTTGGGTATATTTGAGGTTTGCAACATGGTGTTAAACACATACAGATAGTAAAATGGTAACTACAGTGACACAGATTAACATATCAATCATCTCACTCACATAGCTACATTTACTTATTTATTTTGTTGACAAAAGAAGCTAAAATCTATTTATTTGCCACAAATGGGTGGACCCAGAGGACATTCTGCTAAGTGAAATAAGCCAGACACAGAAAGAAAAATACTGCAGGTTCTCTTGAAATAAATGTTCAGTCATGAATAGGGCCTTCCAAGACATACATGATCTGATTGCTACCTCTTTCTCCAATTTCAGCCACTGGGACTATTTTACTCCTCAGGTGTATCTGTTTCTTCTCACTTCAGGGCCATAGCACATGATGTTTCCTCTTTCTGAAATGCTCTTCCCACCCTCTATATCCTCCCAGCCCTTTACCTAGCCTATCCCCACTCAGCCTTAATTACCACTTCCCTGGGAAGACTTCCCTGACTCCAGGTTTGAAAGTCAGTTTATCGTACAGACTTACTTCAGAGATATTCTGAGTTCAGTTCCAGGCCACCACAATAAAGCAAACATTGCAAGAAGGTAAGTCACATAAATGTTTTGGTTTCCCAGTGCATATAAAAGTTATGTTTACACTATACTTTAGTCTGTTGAGTGTACGACATTATGTCTTTAAAAAATATACATACCTTAATTTTAAAATATTTTATTGCTAAAAATGCTAATGATCATCTAAGCTTTCAATGATTCATAATAATTTTGCTGATGAGGGTCTTGCCTTAATGTTGATGGCTGCTGACTAATCAGGGTGGTTGTTGCTGAAGATTGAGGTGGCCGTGGCAATTTCTGAAAATAAGACAATGACGTTTTCCATGTTGATCGACTCTTCCTTTCATGAAAGATTTCTCTGTAGCATACAATGCTATTTGATAGTACTGTACCCACAGTAGAAGTTCTTTGGAAATTGGAGTCAATCCTATCAAATCCTACTGCTGCTTTATCAACTAAGTTTATGAAATATTCTAAATCCTTTGTTGTCATTTCAACAGTGTTCACAACATCTTCACCATGAGTAGATTTCACCTCAATAAACCACTCTCTGCTCATCCATAAGACGCAAATTTTCATCCATTAAATTTTTATTATGAGGTTGCAGCAGTTCAGTCATATCTTCTAATTCTACTTTGCTTGCTATTTCCACCACATCTGAAGTTACTTCCTCCACTGAAGTTCTGAACCCCTCAAAGTCATCCATGAAGATTGGACTCAACGTCTTCCAAACTCCTATTCATGTGGATATTTTGACCTCCTTCCATGAATCACAAATATTCTTAATGGCATGTAGAATGGTGAATTTTTGTCAAGGTTTTAATTTGCTTTGCCAAGATCCATCAGAAGAATAACTATCTATGGAAGCTACAGCCTTACAAAATGTATTTCTTAAGTAATAAGATTTGAAAGTCAAAATGACCCTTGATCCATGAGCTACAGAATGGATGTTGTGTTAGTAGGCATGAAAACAACATTAATCTCCTTGTACATTTCCTTCAAAGGTCTTGAGTGACCAGATGCATTGTCAATGAGCAGAATTATTCTGAAAGGAATATTTTTTTCTGAGTAGAAGTTCTCAACAGTGAGTGTAAAATATTCAGTAAACCATGCTGTAAACAGATATGCTGTCTTCCAAGCTTTGTTATTCCATTCATAGAGCACAGGCAATGTAGATTTAGCATAATTCTTAAAAGCTTTAGGATTTTTAGAATGGTAAATTAACAGTGACTTCAACTTAAATTCACCAGCTACATTAGCCAGTAACAAGAGAGTCAGCCTGGGCATTGAAGCTTTGAAGCCAGATATTGACTTCTCCTCTCTAGCTATAAAAGTCCTAGATGGCATTGTCTTCCAATAGAAGGATGTTTCATCTATATGGAAAATCCATTGTTTAGTGTAGCCACCTTCACCAGTGACCTTAGCTAGATCCTCTCAATAACTTACTGCAGTTTCTACATCAGCATTTGCTGTTTCATCTTGTACTTTTATGTTATAGAGACGGCATCTTTACTTAAACTTCATGAACCAAGCTCTGCTAGCTTCCAACTTTTCTTCTGCAGCTTCTTCACCTCTCTCAACTTTCATGGAATTGAATAGAGTTAGGGAAGGGCTCTGGATTAAGCTTTGCTTTAAGGGAATGCTGTGACTGGTTTGATCGTCTATCCAGGCCACTCAAATTTTCTCCATATCTGCCATAAGGCTCTTTCAGTTTCTTATCATTTGTGTGTTCACTGGAGTAACACTTTTACTTTCCTTCAAGAACTTTCCCTTTGTATTCACAACTTGGCTAACTGTTTGGTGCAAGAAGCCTAGCTTTCGGCCTAACTGAGCTTTCAATATCCCTTTCACACTAAGCGTAATCATTTCTAGCTTTTGACTTAAAGAGACATGTGACTCTTCCTTTCACTTGAACAGTTGGAGGCCATTGCGGGGTTATTAATGGGTCTAGTGTTAATCGTGTATGTCTCAGAGAATAGGGAGGGCTTAGGAAAGGAATAAGGACAGGAGAACAGCAGGCCAGTAGAGCAGTAAGAACAAACACAACATTTTTCCATTAAGTCTACCATCCTATAGGTTCATGGTTCATGGTGTCCCAACACAATTATAATAGTAATATGAAAGATCACTGATCACAGGCCACCAAAATAAACATAATAATAATAAAGTTTGAAATGTTGTGAGGATTACCAAATTGTAACACCGAGACACAAAGTGAACACATGCTGTTGGAAAATTGGTACCAGTAGACTTTCTCAATGCAAGGTTGCCACAAGCCTTCAATTTATTAAAAATGCAATATCTGAGAAGCAAAAAAAGCAAAGCATAATAAAATGAAGTATGTCTATCCTATGTTCTTTCATGGAAGTACATACCTTTTCTTCAGAGTGCGTATGTCAATGTATAATTATACAATTATTAGAATAGGTAATTAACATCTGACTCCTATGCCACACTATAAGCTACATGAAAACAGGCAAGATGTCTATTTTTATCTCCATCACACCCTCAGCTCTTGCCACTCTATCCAGCACATAATATATGCTCGAGGTTTCTTTTTAATTTATGACTAGTCATCTGTCATTCATTGAGATGCTAACACAAATGACATTTCAAAAATTCTTTTAAACAATAGGTTAAACAAACACCTACTGTACTATGCAGCCACTCTACTGCTAGGTACTTTTCATAGCAGTTTTATTCACAATTGCCAAAAAATCTACAAATAACCCATCGCATAGTAAGAGGTGAATAGATAAACAAAATGGAGGTATCCACATAATAAATCAATACACAGCAATGATATATGCTCAAAAATATCTTTTATGCTCAAAAGATACTTAATAAAGGAATAAACTATTGATACAATATAGAAAATCTCAAAATCTTTACACTGAATCAGATAAGCCAGACACAAAAATGTATGTGCTGTATGATTTCGTTTGCATAAAATTCTAGAAAATCCAAACTAAATTATCAGGACAGAAGACAGGCAAGTGGTTGCCTGGGGACAGTGGAGATCTGGGAGAAATGATCGCCATCGGGGGGAGTGATGGAAATGTTATCTTGATTATGGTGACCATTTTACATCTGTATACATATGTTGAAAACCATCAATTGTATCTTTTAAACATAGATAATTTATTGTTTGTCAATTATATCTTAATAAAATTTAAAAACTATAATTCAGTAGGAATCATTAATATTTGAATACAATTGGTTCAGACTTAATATAAGCATAATATATATTAAAGATATCAGAGGAAAGGTACAAGAATAGGGATATAAATTCCAGGATTTTGCTATTATTTTATTATTTATTTCATTTCATATTTGTCATTCAACAAATATGTCTTATTTCTAATAGAAATCAATAAAATAAAGCAACTAAGAAATCCTAGAACGTGTAAGTAAAAAACTCTAAAAATATTTGCTCTTAAACTCTCAAAATAGATAAATTAAAGATAAAATATTTTTACTCAAATATTTATTTGCTGGGAGTTAGTAGGGAATATTATGACTTGTAGTGCAGAGTTTCTGAGGATATATTGTATATAATGGCCTTGGAAGGTGGCATGAACAGAATTTAAAATAAATCAGGAGGATTTTTTAAAAGGCAGTGTTTCCAGCAATAACAATAATAAACAATTCTTCCACTCTTTGCCTACTTTTATCTTTATTTTTTATTTGAGTCTAGCAATCTGTATTTAAGTAAAAGCTCTGAGCATTTTTGCTACAGGCAAAATTTTATATTCTCTTAGTTCTGTGATATGGAGGAGTCAGCTATTTCCATTTTTTGCAGACTAAATAGAATATTAATGTCCCTAATGATTTTTAAATACTATTTACAAGGTTGTTTAAAATGACTGTGTCATAGCAACAATCAATAAGATAATGAATGTGAAAATACTTTGTACATGGCAAAGGGCTACCCAAGCATACCTGCAAAGATGGAAAATATTTTTCTTAAATTATTCTTCAGCTGTAAGTCATTTGAAAGAATAGAATGGATGGAAAACAATCATAACTTATTCAAATAAAAGAAGTAATCACAACAAAAAGTGGACTAGTGGAGGCCACTTGAGAAAATAGAAGTCCACAGTCAGTTGCTTTAAAACAGGGAGAAATGATTTTCCAAATAGAAAAATAAACCAATTTGAAATTATGCTACTTTTTTAAACACTCAGAAAAGATTTTCTTTCATTATTTTCAGTTCTGAGAATCTTTAATCCAGAACAGTGCTTGCCAAAATATTTTCATAGGCCTGTTCTCTATGAACAAAGGGTTTCAGAGTCAAGTAAGTCTAGGGCATGTTCAGTCAAGCAAGGTTCAAAGGTTATTAGAGAAATTTTCATAAACTCTGATAATAATATGAAAGATAAGATAACATGAAGAGAGGAATACATTATGCAGTCTTCTCCAAACTTATTTGACTACAGAATTATTTTTGTCTTCAAGCCTCTCATGGGTCTAACATTGTCAATCCTTATTTAGAAATACCATGAGTTAATCAACATGGGTGATTTAATAATCCAGGAGCCCTAATGAAGACTAGAGTACAAGAACGTAGCAAATATATGTGTATGTGTGTGTGTGTGTGTGTCTACACACACACACACATATAAAACTTTAGTTACATTGGCTTGAGTGAATGAGAAGATTACTGATTGCTAAAGCATTGCATGAAACCAGGAGTTTAGTTACAGAGAAATACGGGAGGAACTTGTGTCTAGACAGAAGAGCAAATCATGTGAATAAAAAGAGCTCCTTATGTTGGCCAAATAACTTCTGTTTAGTAAAACCCAACTGGTGTGAAAAACCAGAGCTCCAGTTAAAGCAAATTCCAAAACCTAGGATATGATAAGAATTCAAGAACCCAGTGACAGCTACAGGTAATTGTTTCTCAAACTGGTATTCATGAAGCCCTGGCCACCTGTGTGAGTTTTCCATGAAATCTGTCCTGACTGGTCCCTGGGTACCCTGTGCAAGAGTGGCTGGTCCCTCAGCATTCCTCATCCTCTGTCAATGGCCTGGTAAATCTCAGTCACATCTTGAACATCAGGCTGAAACATGGAGTCTCTGGGAAGTGATTCTTAAGCTCAGGGCTTCCGTGTACAGTTGACCCATGCATGCGCTGTACAAAAGCCTCTGGTCAAGAGAGCAAGTAGAGCCCACAATCTAATCTGCATCATGCTTGCCAAGCAGTGTGCCCTGATACTGGGCTGCTTCAGTCTGGAAATAGAGGGCCTTTGACTTTAGCAAAAGGGCACTGGACAGTTGGCCAAGCCTGCACCTGCCAGCCTTCCTCCATGCAGAGGGATGCCTTGTTCTAATTCTTCCACTGAGAGAGACAAATTTTCCTAATTCTCACAAAGGAGCTCTATTAACAATTGTACTTTGCTTGGGCCCATCTTCCTTGACCCTTTGCTCATTTATTTCTAACTGAGAGGTGCTTCATGGCTCTGGTAACATTAAAAAAGGGTTTTTCCTTTGAGATTTACTTCGCTCTGTGCACGTGTGCTCTTCAGTTCCAATTTAAAAGCCAGTACATGTGGTTGGTTTTTTTTTTCTCCATTCTTTAGGTATTTTGCTTAGGATAATGGTCTCCAGTTCCATCGAAATCGTTGCTGACTTTTAAAGTGACTTATGATTCCAGATATGGTTTTGCAAACAGCTTTTTCTGATTAGGTGAGATTGTAGGCTCTGTTTTTTGTCTGTTTGTTTGTTTTCTTTTTTTTTCTTTCTTTTTTTTTATTGGGGGAAAACTACAAAGCATTTACAGTACAATGTTTACAGTCACAATAATACTTTGAAATAATAATAAAAAAACCCAATTAAAAAAAAAGGGTTTTTCTACAGGACAGATAAAAAGACACCTGAATCTGAACCTGTTAGCCATCCCCAGGGAAAAATCATCAGGACTTCAGAAAAAGAACATAACTGCTGAAAAGTAGAGATACATCAGGGAGTATTTAAAAAACAAAACAAAACAAAAAAACCCTGTTACAGAACTTGTTGGCCTAACCCAATCTCTGGATGGAACATTCCTGGCCAAGTGGCCACCGACTCAGTCTGCCCCCCATAGCAGGGGCAAGAAGGCAGGACTGGCCGCAGGCAGTGGGGAGGTATCTGTCCTTGGAGAAAGTGAATACACCTGGGCAAGCACACCATAAGCCATCTACTATTATTTTTCTCTAGCCTGGAGAACAATAATTTTATATATGTTAAATAATCCTTCTTTAACTGTCTACCTTGTATTTTATATCCCAACTTCTCGATCTATAACTTTAATATGCACTTTCTTCAAGTTTAAAGTCTCCTTTTAGGTGTAAAATGGAGAGTTTTATAAGCTCTTTGATAAAGGTCTGAACTCTGAGATATACCTGATTCATTGTGGTTCATGCTTGTTTTCTGTTCCTAAGAGCAGGTACACCTTTTAAAACATTTTCACACTGATACTTGGCCCCATCCAGTAGGAATCTATAAAGGGGAAAAAAAATAAGCAAACTCTTCCACAGTAGGATAGCTTTGTGAAGCAATGTTTTCCTCCAACTCCTTCCCAAATTCCTCTAGTAGTTCTTATTCCTGCCGGAACCAAAAAATGATCTGGCCACAACCATGATGCTCAGAGTAATAGTTAGCAAGGGAAAAAACAAACGATTAAATTAGACACTGACAAAGTAATAGCTTTACTCTTTGCCAGGGACATTAAAGCACTATGGCTCTACATTCCCCTTTCTATGACATATCCCTATCCACCCGGTTGATTGAGGTTATGCACACAGCTTTGCCTTAAGGAAGGTGAGAGCTCGGTAGGGGTAGAAAGAATGAAATCAAAAAAGAACCTCATCTCTAGTGAACACTCCCACCATTTGAGCACCATAGTGTTAATCAGTGGAGGGGTGGGACATGCTTGAAAAGTAGTGGGGGAGCGGAATTAGGGGTCTCAATAGGGGAAAAACTGATTTATGTGATTAACTTTACACCTCGGTAAATTCACTGAAAATCATTTAATTGTACTCTTAAAGTGGAGTAAAGGCATGATATGTAAAGTATACTTCAATAAAGAAAAATATCATTAAAAAAATTGAAAAGGGCTCATATCAAATAAAAAGGCATTGGTAAATAGAGGCAAGGACCACAATTAACACCAAAAAAAAAAAGCATGCTACTAAGAATTTCTGAAGACAGCTCTTCAAAAATTACAGCTAGTTGCAAACAGATAAATCCCTCAAAAGTACACAGACACTTAATGCTATTATAGGGCATTGACATGGTAATATATTATAATAATATAATCACATAATAGTCATAAAAAGATAATGACACATTAATCAACTTTCATCAAGCATCCCAATGGTGCAGGGGATACAAAATGAGCAAGAAATAGGCCTTGCCCTCTAGAGTATACAGGCCAATAGAAGCTACAGACAGTTAAACAAGAAAGTACAATACAGTTTGATTGCGCTATGATGAGGGAAGTTTATATGTTATAAAAGTGCATAGAAAGGGAAACTAAACCTTTGTTTGAAGGTCTAGAAATTCTTTCTAAATGATGTTATGTCTAAAACCAGAAGGATACGTAGGGCACAGAGATCAGAATATTTCAGGCAGAGGGGAAAACATTATAATATAAAAACATAATGAAAATAAAACTCTAAGTTGTTTAAAAGATTGAGTAGAGTCAACTATCACAGTGTCTCACACATAGTAGTTTCTCAATACCTAGTAGTTGAACTAAAAATATACCAATGATTTCTTGGTATCTCCAGTCACCTGGGAAAGAATTGATCTTTCTTGGTTCTTTCTCAGACCTGACTTAGCACTAAAGATTGTTGATAAAAAAAGGAACATGAAGACATGGTTAATCCACCCACATGGTAACCTATACCATGCCACATGTCATTGCTGATCTTCATGGATCAGTGATAGCCTAAGAAAGTCTATTTTCTTGTCCCCACCAATGCCAAAGCTATTTGTTTCTATTTGCAAATGCCTAACACATCTTGGAAAGGGTGTGGGCAAACACTCTTGGTACAATTATGCAATCTTTGTTGTCAGAATGGAATAAATGTTTCTCCTTCCTGCAGTAATTGCTAATTATAAACTAGCTGATATAGTTCTCTGATGACTTTAATTTTCTCTAACTGCCTCTGTCCTTTCTGAACCCTGCAAGAGTGGTTCTCAGGAGTCTCATCTGACATTCCAGTTTCCCCAGGGAGTTTCCCATGATTACTACCAAGAACTTCTGGAAAACATATATTTGACTTCAAGAGGAGGCAATTCTCCATTGTGTAACATCCACTTCCCTCCACCCCGCCCATACATACTGTTAATGTCTGATCTCAGATCTTCAATTTATCTCTACAAATATTTGAATTAATTATGTGCAAGACACTGAACTAGGTACCTTAAGGGTCCTAAGAATGAATAAAACACAGATTGTAAACTCGTTGAAGATAATTAATCTCAAGAAAGAAAATATCTATGCAAATAATACATCATACCACGTAACAGTGTGTAGTGCATGCTCTAAAAAGTAAGATGTCACACCACAGTGGAAAAAGCTTATTTTTCAGCAAATAAAAAACCAGAATAATATGGTGGAAGGCAGCATTTGAGTTGAAACTTAAAGGATAAGAAGGTAAGATTATCCTGGTCTGTTTGACTGAAAAAAAGAAGGTATGATTATGTAAAAATTCTCATATGAATGGATAATCATATGATCAGATACTCTCTCCCCATGTTTTCCTGGATAAATTTATATATATATATATATATATATATATTTACTGTTATTATGTGAAATAAAAGCATATTTTTTTAAATTTCAGAATATTACAGGGGCACAAATGTTTTGGTTTCATAAATTGCTTTTGTACTGCTTGAGTCAAAGTTGTAAGTGTGCCCATCACCCAGATAGTGTACACTGTACCCATTAGGTATGATTTTTACCTATCCCCTCCTACTCCCCACCTGACTGATTTCTGTTGAGTTTTACTTCCATCTGTGCACATGAATGTTGATCGGTTAGTTCCAATTTAATAGTGAGTACATGTGGTGTTTGTTTTCCCATTCTTGTGATACTTCACTTAGGAAAATGGTCTCCATACAATTCCATCCAAAATGTTGCAGAAGGTACTAACTCATTTTTTATGGCTGAGTAATATTCCATGGTATACATATACCACAATTTATTAATCCACTCATGAATTGATGGGCACTTGAGTGGGTTAATTCCACATCTTTGTGATTGTAAATTGTGCTGTAAAAAACATGTTGGAAAAACTCTTCTAGATATTGGCCTAGCAAAGAATTTATGACGAAGACCCCAAGGGCAATCACAGCAACAACAAAAATAAATAAATGGCACTTGATTAAATCAAAAATCTCTGCACAGCCAATGAAACAATCAGCAGCACAAATAGACAACCTACAGAATAGGAGAAAATATTTGCATGTTATATATCCAATAAAGAGCTAACAACCAGAATTTACAAAGAACTCAAGCAAATCAGCAAGAAAAGAACAAACAATCCCATTAAAAGTGGGCAAAAGACTGGAAGAATGGGCTCCACATGTACTCGCCATCAAATTGGTACTGACTGATTAACACTATGGTGTGGTGTTCACCAGGGATTCGGGGATTGGGGGGTAGACCCACATCTGAGGGATTCCATGAGCATTGTGGAGGGGAGGGGCATGCTTGAAATGTAGTTGGGGATGGGAATTAGGAGTCTCAATAGTGGGAAGGAAATGTTCTAAAACTGATTTGTGTGAATAGCTGTACAACTTGGTAAATTTACTAATAACTATTTAATTGTACACTTAAAATGGAATAATGGCATGGTATGTAAATTATACTTCAATAAATTTGTCAAAAGAAAAGTGGGCAAAAAACATGAACAGAAACTTTTCAAATGAAAACAAACTAATGGCCAATAAACACATGAAAAAATGCTCAACGTCACTAATCTTCAGGGAAACGCAAATGAAAACCACAATGAGATATCACCTAACTCCATGGAGAATGGCTTTTGTCAAAAAGTGCCAAAACAATAGATGCTGGTGTGGATGTGGAGAGAAAGGAACACTCACACACTGTTGTTGGGACTGCAAACTAGTGCAACCTCCATAGAAAATAGCATGGAGATTCCTCAAAGAAATAAAAGTAGGCCTACCATCCGATCCAGCAATCTCACTACTAGGTATTTACCCAAAGGAAATGAATAAATAACAAAGTTTCCAAAGGTGTCCATGGGATTGTCCTATAAAGAGTGACAATGTAGTTAGCCAAAGATTATCTCTAAATGGTTGTTTTAATGTCTCCTTCTAATTTCAAAAAGTGAAATATCCGAGACACAAATCCCATTTATCAAATCAGTCATGTTGCATCTCTAAGCCACCTAGCCTATTCTGGGTCTGGTCCAACTAGCCCTTCTATGCCTTCTGTGATAGACACTGAGAACCTGTTTCTGGTCAATCACACAGGATCTGTCCGTGTACATGTGCATGCCATTGAATTTCTTGCTACATCAGAAGATACGTGAGCCTGTGGGACCTTTGGCCAAAAGTATATTCTACAATAGGCAAATAAAGGAATAGTGGCTTGACCCATGCTTTTCATTTGTAATCTTTAACAAAAATAAGAAACAGTTATTTTAAGACTGGATTTCAAAACCTGTAATTAAAACAGCCCTTGTGATAGGTTCGGTGGGGGGTGGTTATATGCTGCTCTTACTAAAAAGATAAACATTCCTCCCAGTAGCAAGTGATGCTTGGAAACCTCTAGACAAAGACTGTATGGGGAGACTTTCTGAGTTTCTCAAACAGATGAATGCAGACTCTTCAAAAGTGGCTTATGTCACTCCTCTTCTTGACATAACTGCATCCTCTAATTCGAAGCTCCTCCCACACATACACACACATAGGTACTTAGCTATCTAATCCACGGTTTATTCTGGAACAGATATTATAGGCTTAAATTAAAGAACTAGAATAATATGAAGAAAAGTTACCTAAACTCTATTTGAGAGACGTTATTCATTAGTTTCTCTGACTCATTTTATAAAATTTGGCAAGGCAATATATTTCTTACAAAAATTAAAATCAGATCCCTTAATGAAATGCATGAGTATTATATAGAAGGCAAACTATTAATGTTTTGTGCAGAAATGGGTGTTTATATTTGAAATGAAGGATAGAATAGCACATTGGGGGCAGTGAGCTATAGTCATGCAGGTATGGAATTGAGCCAAGATACCCTAAGAATAAATTTTTTCTTCTACTAAATGATTTTCCTCTTTTGTGTCCCACCTATAAGATGAAGAATTTGGACTTTGTAAACTTGAGTTCTTTTCTAATTTGTTTTTATACTTACTAGACAGTACAGCAAACAAGGTATGATAGAAGCAGTGAAAATATTTCATATTTTAGAAGAGATTTCCCATTTACTGCATAGAATTCAATAGTTTTTCAAACTAAAAATCAGAATTAAGTCTGAAGTCTGTATATGAGTGGTTTCATTGAAATAAAGCCATAATTGTATTTCAGTCATAAAATGCTTAAGCATTTAACTCTGAAAAATTAATTTTAGTAAAGTAATGGTGATTTTGAAGCTATCAAAATATGCTTTTAAAGAGTTTTTTTCCCCACAGAGATGTGGAAAAGTTAATTCCAATTTTGAAGCACAGGACTTCTAAAAATGGAAAAATTCAGTAGAACACAGACATTTTTGATAGAATTCAATGCTGTTTCTCTTTTACCACCTGGCAGTCATTAAAAAGTTTAAGTAAGATGGCAGAATTCACCTTCTTATACCCGTCTTTAAAGTGATTTAAGTGGAAACAGGTGTTCATAACTTATCAGCTGTAAATGACCCATCGCAAACACCTGCCGACTAAAATCCTGTGTGATCCTTGAGCTTTGGTTTGCTACCAAAACTTACCAAAAAAAAAAGTTAGTTTATATTTAGTATGTTCAAGTTCATCTGTCTAGATTTTCATCAGGTGTATATGAGGAAAAAAGCTAAACATCAGTTTAATGCACCAAGTAGAGTCTGGGGTCATTCAACATGTCTAGAAAAAGTATTGCATTATCTTCAGCTTATAAAGAGAAGTTACTCAATGTGTGGATAATTCATTTCAGAAAATGCACACTTGATTGTAAATGCTATTGATGTGCTTAATAGACCACGTATTTAAGTTTGTACACATACAATCAGTATGAAAAATTAGTTAATCAAGAAATAGTTATTGAACTACTTTATGTAGATTGCTGTACTCAAAAGCCAAAATGAGTTAAAATTAGGAAAAAATATATTTGTGCGATACCAAAGAAATTTATAGAAAACTTTCAGGTTTGATCTTCTGTTTTCTCTTCCTATGCTTCTCTAAATCATGGGAAATCTGCATATACATAAAGATATGGATATAGAGATAAATATAAATATGTGTATGTATTAATATATATTCATATATATGGCTATCTAAATATTTAACCTTTTCTGCAGTCTGCTTTACCATACTCCGTAATAATTCAGTATTGGGAGTTACCCTTAGTTATAACAAGTGTTTTAAACTCAGTAAGAGTATATAAAGGTCATTTTGTAGCTATATAAGTCAGTCATTCTGCCATAAAAGTGCTCCTGAGGAGTAAATAGAGAAGTTATCAAATTTGAAATTTTAAACTTCAGATACCCAACCCCAGGCCACTGCTAATTTTATTTATTTTTTAATTCGTTCATTTTACTTATTTAATTTTATTCATTTATTTCATTTTATGTTAACTTAGGATATTTCTATGTCAATACTGACATTTCTATTCACCTATGTGCCTCCTTTCTGTGAATAGCTCCAACTCTACAGGGACAATTATTCAAATTGTTGTCCCCATTATATAATATTTGCCTATTGAACTTCACATAAGTGGAGACATGTGGTATTTATTCTTTCATGTCTTGCTTCTTTCACAACTTGCAATGCTTTTGAGATCCATCTGTGCTTCTGCACATGTCAGTGATCCATCTTCGTGGTTGCTGATAGTATTCCATTGTGGAAGTAGTCCCATTGTCTTAAATTTACACTAGTGCTTTCAGAGACCTACCCCTGCACCACATCCTTCCCAGCAATTGATGTGGTCCATTTATATGTGTGTGTATGTGTGTGTGTGTGGTTAATTTTAACAGTTCTAGTGGATGTGTGATAGTATAGCATTATGTTTTAATTTGCATTGTCATGATAATTAATGATTTTGAGCATGTATTTATTTCTGTACTTGTCATTCTGATATTTTTTTATATTGGTTGAAGGCTCTTGCCCGTTTTTAAAACTAGGTTATTTGATTTTTATGATTTTCAAGAGTTTATTTATTTCGCACACAAGTCCATTGTGCAATATGTAGGTTTTTATTTATTTGCTATTTTTTATTTGAGCGTATTGCAGGGGTACAAATGTTAAGCTTACACATATTGCCTTTGCCCCACCTGAGTCAGAGCTTCAAGCGTGTCCGTCTCCCGGAAGGTGCGCACCGCACCCACGAGGTGTGAATCTACCCATCCCCGCCTCCCCCTCCCACCTGCGCGACTCCCGGTGGATGTTGTGACTCGATGTGTGTGTCGTAGGTGTTTTCTCACGGTCTGTTCCTTTCACTTTTGTTTTCTTAATGATGCCTTCGCTGGGTAAATATTTGTTTTCAGTTTTGATGTGAGGTCCAATTTCCCATTTCAGTGTTTGTGTGTGTGTGTCTGTGTGTGTGTGTTACGGTTGGTGCCTGTGTCATTTCGCTTGGGCTGCCGCAATAAAATACTATTATACAAACTGGGGGATTTAAACAAGAGAAATTTGGGTCTCAACTGGAGACCATTCACCATTCTCCTAAGTGAAGTCTCTCAAGAATGGAAAAACACCCAACCGAGGAGCACACATGTGCGCGGAGGGAAGTAAAACTCAACGGAAATGAAGCAGGGCAGAGGGGAGGCGAGAGGGGCAAAAACCTGCCTATTGGGCACAGTGAACACTATCTGAGTGACAGGCACACCTATAGCCGGGACTCAATCATTACAAAAACTATCCCTGTAACCTAAAACATTTGTACCCCCTTAATATTTTGAAATAAAGTAAAATAATTAATAAATAAGAAAGATCTATCGTCTCACAGTTCTGGAGGCTAGGAGTCCAAAGCCAAGGTGTCAGCAGGGTGGGTTCCTTCTGAGGGCCGTATAAGAGTTTGTTCCAGGCCTCGCTCTGTGGCTTGTAGACGACTGTCTTCTTCCTGTGTCTTCGTATCTTCCCTGTATGTGTCTATGCCCAAATTTCCCCTTCTTATAAGGACACCAGTCGTATTATGGGCCACCCTAATGACCTCATCATACTTTAACAATTGCATCTGCAACTACCCTATTTCCAAGCAAGGTCATACTGGGGATTAGGCTTCAACATACGATTTGGGGGATTGGAGGACACGATTCAATCCATATCAGTGCCTTTATGTCATAACAAATCTTTGCTTTCCACAGTTTGATGAAATATTCTCCCATGCTTTCTTCCATGAGCATGAGAATTGTAGCTTTCATATTTAGAGGAAAGATTTCTCTAGTAATTTTTTTTTGTTGTTTGGAGTCAGAAGTTAAACTTTTTCTTTTTCTTCCCATAAGCTTTCCAGTTGTTGCAAGACCATTTATTGGAAAGAATTTTCTTTCCCCACTGATTTCTTTTGATGCTCTCGTCTAAAATTAAAATTAATTAACCATGTTTATGATGTTATTGTCTAAAATCCAAATTGGCCATATATTCGTAAGTCCATTTCTGGCTTCTCTGGTCTATTCCTTTGAGCTATTTTTCTATCTTTTTGCCAATAACCACACCATCTTAATTACTGTAGCCTTATACTTGCTATATTACTGTAGCTTTGTAGTAAATCTTAAAATCCTCCCCAGTTACAATGTCCTGCAAATTCTAGCTGCCTTAGCAATTCCACATTCCATTCTGTTTTCTTCATCTAATGAGATTGGTTTTCTTTCTTGTACTTTATTTCTCTGCATCATAGCTTAGAAAAAGCTCCCGGGCAAAAAGCTGCAGTAAATGTGGAGCTTATATCATTTCTCTTAAGACTTTCAGTCCTGCACTATCTGTGGTGTAACAACAGTTTCCTTATATATTTTTTCCCGTTGTATAATTGTTTACTATGGGCGGTATGTCTGCAACCAGCTGTTCCATTACATCAGGATCAGTAGTCAGCCTTCAGTTGCTTTGATCCACCAACGATTCTGTTCCAACAGTTTAAGAATACACATTCTGTTTGCTAATTCCTGTCTTTCTACCCAATATGACAACCTTAGAGATAGTCTGCCATTTGGCATTCAGTAAGACTAAAAATAGGTGATTAGTAGCTGCACGTGTATGGCCATAGAAGCTGTTGATAGGGAGATAGTGTAGGCAGATGTGTTAAGCATCCAATACTTAATCTATGTGGGCAGAAGAATACCCCTCATGAGCATGCCCGAAATTGCAGTGGATAGAGAGGCCTTATGCAGAGATCAAAACCTGAGGAAACTTGCAAGGGTTGATTTTTGAATAACATATTTTCTAGGAGAATGATTCAGTGAAAAGAGTACTGTTTTGGAGACCTACAAACTCACTATAAACCTGATTTGGGCCCTTACGATGTCTATGACATAACCACTCCAAGCATCAAACCCCTGATGGGTAAAAAAAAAAAATATGATGGCAATACCTTTTTCTTAAGGTCGTTTCAAGGATTAAAACGATCTGTGTAATGTGTTTATGAAAGTGTCTGGCTCTCATGCTCTGCTTAATAAATGGCAGTTATTATTATTACAACTGGAGGTGAATGCAACTGCCTTTGGTTGGATGCTGGGAACCAACAAATGCCATTACCTCCTGGAATATATTCACCCGTGGCCTGACAGCTTAATGATGTGTGCCAGCGCATTGGCAGATAACAGGAAACAAACAAACCAACCTGGAGCATTACTGGGGCAGGGGATAGGCAGGGGAAAGAAAGAGCAAAATTCACCTTTGGTGCCCCAACAACACTGGTATATTTTGAAAAGTTAAGCCATCTGGGATTTATTCTTCTATTGTGATGTGAATTCACTTCCTGTACAGATCTAACTATCCATGGGTACAGATATTGAATGAAAACTATAAGAGGAAGGGGCGTTTAACATACTGAATATGTGTAATATCTGTAAGAACATACAGAATTAGAGCGAATAAATGACTAATTTTGCATTTTGCCAGTTTTAATTTTTATCACTTCTTCCACTTTGAACTAGTATAATTTAATGTTTCTGCACATTGAACATCATAAGAATTACAGTGTTATGTTGTGGTTATGAAAATTATGTATTTCATATTGTTGGCAAATTTTTACACAATAATTAGAAAAATATGTTACATAAGAATTTTACTGAAATTAAAGAAACAGTAGATGAGATAATACCTTCTAAACATGTGCCCATGTGCCACTTTTTAATAATATTGGATTTAACAAATATTTAGTGAATATTTACATTGTTCTAGTCTCACACACTCCTACACACACGCACACACACACACACGCACACACACACACACGCACACACACATACGCACGCACACAGGAGTGTAAGACACAATTCCAAATTCTAAAGTCTTCACATTCTTACAGTGAAACTCACCTGTGAAACTATCATAAAATGTAATTCTAGTGTTAAAAACAGATAGTATCTACTCTCTTTTTGGGAAAAATAGACAACAGGCTCAGAGAGAAAGTGGCATTCCTGTTGTGTCTTAACATGTCAATTATATTTTCTTGAAAGGTCAAGTGAGAGAAAAAATCTTCTAGGTCAAGGGAAAACCACAAGCAAAGACACAGAATTATAAAAATGTATGCCCTGCTTAGAAAACAGCCAGAAAAGAGATTAAGTTAGAATATACATTTTATGGATGAGAGTGAGATAGAATGTAATACCAGAAAGATAAATTGGAAACAGCTTATGGAAGATTTTAATGTCATTTAAATTTTATACTTATGGAATTCAGGAACAGTCCAACGTTTTGATAATTTTATAAAAATATGAGATATAAAATATTCTATTGATAATATAGTATTGCATATGTAATATGTATCATAGCATATAGCACATATGTTGATACTATATATTATAAATATTGAATATTATATGTCATAATACTGATAATATAGCATTTTATAATCTATGGATTCAATATTCTATATATAATTGCTGATATTAAGAAAAAATTACTAGGGCATGAACAATATGTACTAGTTTATTGCATGGAGAAAAACATGTAAAATAATATAACTTTGTACCATTAAAGTTATGCATTAATTTTACATCTTGCATCTGGACTGAAGAATTTTTATGATTTTAATTTTTACAAATCAGAAAGCATTTCAATATATTTTTCTGCAACAGCTATAACTTGGTTTTAGTATATTGAATGCACATACTAGAAATTGTTTATCTGTTTGTTTTCTCTCTCCATGTTATATGAACTGTCTACTGATGTTTGGGAAATTATCTATCTTATAAATCTTGACTCTGCCAACCGTTAGCAGAGGTATTTCTCCTGACAGCTCAATACACATATGACCTCCAGCCCTGCCCAGAATATTGTATCTACAGTCAGGGATCAAAAAACTCTGGGAAGCAGGGACAGTGAGGCTTCATTGTTGCTGTTATTTGTTTGACTGTTTTATCTGAAGGGGTGCAGTCTCTAGGGGAGCAGTTGCACAAGGACACCCACAGAGGTAGGTGTTCTCCCCGCGCTGTAATTTTTGTCTGACCTGACAGTCCCTTTCTTTCTGTTCTCATAGCCTGGTTCTTTCAAGCTCCTAGGCTTTAAGCAATTCTGTCGGCTATCCACAGTCTTTTCCAAATATTTATTTCCTGCATATATCCAAGGTAGACACATTTTATTGCTTGCAAATCAGATCTCTAATGCAAGGTGTGTCAATTATTCCAGATCAGGCTGATGATGACTTTTACCTTTGCAATCTTTAGCATAAAATCTGGCAGTAGTTGTGCAACTGTTATTGAAAACATATATTTAATACATTAATGAATAAAAGATAAGCATTAAAATGACATTTATGTTTTGAAAATTATGGACAATTTTGCAGGCTACTTTACTGGATATTAATACTTGGCATGCTTTGAGTAAAAGGGAGCATAAAGTACTTTTGGGTCCAATGAGATATCTAAAAGCTGCCAAAATTAAAATAGCAGCATCTTAGAATGGAAGACCATTTGATGAGCTATTTAGTTTTGATTAGCCTTCTTCTACATAATTTGGGTATCACTGTGAGGAAATGCCATATGGTGTCAATGAATAAGTCTTCAGTGTGTTTCACTTACCCTCTAAAATGTATATAAAAAGGTCAATTATCCCTAATTAAGTAACCGTTTTCTTTGGTTAGGCTGTGTGTGTTTTCCAGTCAAGTACCCAGTGAGGTTATTGAGTTTTTCTACACGGTTGATTAAGAACATGTCAAAGATAAGAGTCAGGAGAAAAGTTGAAATGCTTTTCTCTCTTGAAAGAAACAACCCAGAAAAGAAAAAGACAAACCAAAAAATCAACAACAACATGCATATATTGGGGTTGTTACCACTCTTTTATCTCATCTACTTCCTGTTAAAATCTTGTTTTCAAACCCCTAAACCTCACCTCACCTCGGTTGATAGAATGTAAGGATAATCTGTGACAGGGTCATGCCAGGTCTATTCCTTAAGGGCGACTGCCTGGCATGCAAGGGCTTAGCACAAACCCACAACAGTCCATGGTGTGAGTTAAGGCATAGATGCTGGGAGAGAACCGCAGGTGCAGGCTTCTGAGAACTAAGTCACAGTGATGCTGCCGTGTGCTGGTAGCCTGAGAGAGTCTGGTAGAGCACGCTCATCATCTCCTACACTCCCTTCCTAAGATGTTGGGGAAAACACATTTCACTTAAATATGTGCAGTAAGAAGGGTTACATTGAAACTCCATGTTAAATTATTATAAGAAACAAAAGTTGGTCAGGAAAATCTGTATGCAAAAAGATTTGCATCTTGATTTGAATAAACAGTTTGGGGGGAGTTGAAGTTTCCCCAAAGGAGAATGATGATACAAATGATGTTCAGCAATTCCATATAATGTTTTCCAGCCATTAGTAATGATGTTTTGAAGGTTAGTCAACAAATTAAGTATTACTTAAAGTGAAAATAATGAGCAGAATGACTGTTACATGAGCATATAAACAGTCTGTGCATATGTACACTATGCTGCCTTTTACACACAGTATGTATGTGTGCATGTATACTACCTTTTATGTACAATTCTGTAATAGACATTCACTTATTCTCATCTAACACATTATTTATATGTGTATTAACATACACATATATTTAAAGATCAAGAATGAAAGGTCCATTTTGTAAAGTGATGAAATTATGAATGATTTTTTGTCTTGTCATTGCTGATTTCATATTATCTATATATTTTGTTCAATAAAAATATATTGGTACAATAAAATAAAATTGATTGACATTTAAAATCATTTTCACCCTTTGTTAAACTTCTTTCACCTTCGGTGAGGACAGTACAGTGTGAAAAGAGCAGAATTCTTAAAGTCAGTCACACTTGGGTACAAATTTCAGATCTGCCATTACATTAAATCTGAGTTGTAAACTTCATAATGTAATTTAGCACTTCGATCATGGTGAGTTTCTGTGTGAAGAAATACTACCGCTCAAACTCTTAGGAATTCTTTGGCATATTATCTGGCATCAAATTGTAGCTCAGTAGTTCCTTCTCATATGCTCTTTTGATCCTCAAATTTGAGAAACTTTTTTTCTCATTTTCTACCATTTATAAAAAATGTGTTAAAAAATCAAACCAATGTATAATGTCTGAGATTCAAGTAAAACTATCACTTTCATTCATCTTTTTTTCAATCACAAAACATTTATTGGTCATTTATTAATTTCCCCACACAGATTTCTGCAAGGTATAAAATTTATCTTCACCAGGTTCTCTTTGCAGTCCTCCTGATAATAGTAAATAGATTAAGAAGAGTTACATTCTTGATATTCATTTTTGGTGGTGAAAACAGAGTCAGTGCCTACATGTGGTCTTTTTATTCTTTATCATTTTAGTGATGAGTATATTACAGCTGTCCTCATTCCTTTACCACATTAAAATCTGTCAGGCTGTCTCTTTTAAAGGACAAATGATATTTCGAAACATAGAATTTGGCTTTGGCTTCCAATTTAATCAACCCTCCAAATCCTGCCAATCACCTTAGGACTAAAACAGCTCTTCCGTTCAGATCATAATATAACCTTTAGTGCCTGTCTGTCATTTCAAGTTCATGCCATTATAAGTCAAGACTGTATTCTTTGTAGCTCTCTACACTGAGAGGACTTGAAGGAGATCTCAGTTTTATTCTGCTTCCCTCATTTTAAACAACTTCAAGCTCAAAATGACCCCTCACTTTGAACTCATACAGACATATTCTTCCATGGGCTGTGATTGGCTCTCTCTAAGCTGAACAGGAGACTTCTAACTCATCCTTATAATCCCATTATCTTCCTCTTCATAGTTAAGGACCCACTTTCAGATCTGCCTCAGAATACCATTCTGCTGAAACCCCATACAGTATACACTGCCTTTAGTTATGTTAATATATTACAGCACAGCAGAGTGCTCTTAGCTGAATAATTGGCTGGTGAGTATTGATTACTGTTGATCATAATAGATGGACATAGCTTACTTTCTTACTTAGCCTACTGCCTATGATTTCCTGAAAAACCTAAGTTCCTAGCTAAATGTAAGCATCTTTAAATTCATAGGAATTAATTTAAGACAGAAATATGTTTACAAATGAATTGATTAGTAATCAGACTTTCCGTGTAACCTGCATATCACCCGTTCAACCTGCACTCCCAACTCTTCTATCCTGCTCCATTCTTTTCCATAGCATCGATCACATTTTAATGTCCTAGATTATGTTCTCTTCTTATGTTCTCATTACCATATCTTTGCTAGAAATGATGCTTCAGAAAGGCCAGGGTCTTTATTCCTTTTATTCACTGATAGATGTCAAATGCCTAGAACAGCACCTGGCACCTAAGAGATACTCAGTAATCCTCGTCATGGAACCAATACATATTTTTTTTTCTTTGTTGTTTTAGTAGAAAAGGGGATGTAGAATGTTGTATTTAGACACCGTATCTTTCATTCAGGTTATTTGCAATTTTTCTGTCTGACTTCTAACACATTTGCAGGCTTGTTATGCTTACACAAACACACACACAAACACACACACACATATACATATATATACTAGGACCTAAACAGATGACTTCTTCACATGAGCTACATGTTTCCTAGTTACTGAACTGAACTGGATGGAAAGGTCAAAGTGACACACTCTATAAGACGTTTGCTAATAAATGTAACATACTTCATATAAAGAAAGTGACTAACTCAAGGGAAGCCTCGAGCAAAATTTTAATGTAAGAGTAGCTTCTCTTAGGCTCTCTTATTTTCTTTTCACCTTTTTCTTGTTCTTTGCCCCTTTCTCCCCACTTATATACATTCCATTATTCTTCACTATAAGAAAGGGGTTTTAAAAAATGTTCTTAAATACTCATGCAATGCAACAAGCCTGCAGAAACTGGTAAAAACTTTATCTCTAACCTCCCCAAGAAAAAATTTCATTTTCATACAAAACAAGCTCTTAAACTAAAGGGGTGAAATGAGAAATGTCCCTGGATAGAATTTAAAATACATACATGAGGAAACCGAAAATATTTTGGCAGAATGATCGTTCCTTTGAACTTGAAATCGTTTAAATTAGAGATCAACTAATTGAGATTCTGACCCTACCAATCCTCTCTGTGATTTGGAAGACCATATCATTATTCCCCTTTAAATGACTATGGATCTTAAGTTTTGAACTGTACTTCACAGGGTCACTTTAACATAACACACGTGAAAAACTAGCCTCCCAGAAAAATTCTAAAGGAAGACAAGTATATTTCTGCTACTTTCACGCTAACCCTCTTAGGCTCCACGAGGAAGAGGGAATGAAGGAAATTCAAAGTGCCCTGTATTGTGCCCAGAATCTTTACGTCTTTTAATAAACTTAGTTTGCTCTCAACAGACTGTCCAATAATCCATTATTAGTTAAAGGCACTAAACCTTCCAGAGAGTTTCAATTTTATAGAGCTCTCCTGAACAAGGAATTGATTTTTAACACTGAAATTTTCAGAAATAAGTGAGAATTTGTTGTCAGGGTTTCTATAGGAGTGGAAAGTGCTATTAAAATTTCATTTGTTGTCTGCATCCCGAGGGGAAAAAATATATGACAAATGTATGGGAATTCTTTCTGTTTTTAAATGAAGAAGTGTTTCACTCTATAAAATAAAAATTACGACTACAGGTAGGCTAATATTAATAATAATTATCACGTCTGTATCCCTTTGTATGTAGTACTTTCTCAACCTGGAATGCTCACTGTACTTAATTTTCACCCCTTGAAAGGGCTCTCTGTTCAAATGTTTATTCTGGTATGAAAATTTCCTCAGCCACATGAATTGATCTCTCACCCTACCGTACCCTTATTTATTAAATCATCCTTTTGGGAGTTTTCCTGAGATATCTTTATTGAAATCTAATGGTTTAATCAGCCTAAGAATGATAAGTGTACTTGAAATACATCATTACTTCAGGAAAATTACTTTGAACATAATAGGTCCTCTAAAAGTATTTACTTATTTAAAATTTTTCTGTATTTTTTATTCCTGTGCATGTAAGTGTTTGTGCATGTATATAATATCACACAACCAGACTGTTTTTTTTTAAGGCCAGAGACATCTGTCTATTATATACCTTTCTACCCACCACCACAGTGCCTAACTCAGTGATGCATATACAAATGTCATAAACCTCTAGTGAGAGAATGAGCATCCTGAACGTACTCTTTGAGGATGTGGTAGTTTCTAAGCAAAGTATATCTTTCAATTAGTTTTCTCTAATGTAACATGAACCACAAATTGCTACCATACCCACACTCTCCGTAACTAATATACTGACGTAGTACCATGCAACTCTTTTATGACCTTGTTTACTCTGGGATCCTGTGTTACCAATCTACGGTAAGTGGGGCTACATAAGGCTATAAGATAAATTATTAATATCTTGTCCATCTTGTTTCTGCTAGTAAATTGTTTCTAATGCCATTGATCTGATGTGCAGTTTACTAGTATGGATATCCCTAAATCTATGATTTTGGAACCTGCAGAAATTTTCAGATTGAAGAGAGATCTACTCATAATGTGAGCGTTCTCTGACCATCTAATACAAATTGGTTAATGATTTTGTAGAACCCACAATTTTTCACAAATACCATAGAGACTTTAGATTTCATGAATTTAACTTTATGTTCCCCCCAAAAAACCCACATTACCTTATGTTTTATTCTGTGAATTGTATGTATCTGTCAATTACTCAAGTATTACTTTAGTATCTAAAGTACCTACTATGTGTCAGGTTCTGCCTTAAGTACTGGGGATACATGTATGATCAAAAGACATTTCTATTCTTATGGAGATTTAATTTGGGGAAAGTTAAACCACAAATTTAGTAAAGGGAGGTAAAGAGACAAGAACTGGGGATGGGTCTGAGAAAATGACGTTAGAGTAGAGACTTGAACGAATTGAGGCAGTGAACTTAGTGGAATCTGGAAGGAAAGCTTTCCAGCAAAAGAAACAGTAAAGGAATTATTCTAGTTGGGTTCTTATTTGTAATGTTGGTAAAACAACAGGAAGGTCAGTGTGGTTATAGCGGGAGTAGGGTGAATAAAGGAGGGAGAGAACAGACCAGGCTCAAACCACAGACGTTATGTAGGCCACAGATGGGAATTTGGATTTCATTCTGAGTGAAATTGGAAGATAATGAAGTAAGAAATCAAGGATGAGTTCTAAGTATTTTTGCTTTAGCAACTGGGTCAATGGAGGTATTATTTATGGAGAGAAGGAATACTATGGGAAGAGCAGGTTTTGGAGGGGAAATTGGGAATCTGGTTTTAGATATGATGCATTTAGAATGCCCATTGTAACTCCAAGTGAAGATCTCAGTAGGCAGGTAATAAAATTGTGGGTGAAGTGAGAACTATGGTGAAGTGAGTGAGGTACTTGCCTCAGATGCAAGGTTTAAGAGAGGCCCGTAACACTCATTAATCAAGATAAAAAGTATTTGAGTATGATATATTTAAAAAATCAAAATTAATGCAAAAAATCCCTCATGAAAAATACCAAATTTTTAAAATATAAGTCATTTTTTAGGCAGGATTTTGCCCCCATTATCTTTACTCCCTGGTTTTCTAGATGTGAACATATTACCTTACATGTAAAAAGGGACTTTAAAAGTGGTACCATTTGCTAATCTGTTGCTCTCAAAATAAGGAGATCATCTAGGATTGTTAAATGGACCCTCTGTACTATCATGAGTCTTTAAAAGCAGAAGAAGAAGCCACAGGACTCAGATGGAGAATGTGGTGGAAGAAAAGGCAGGAGAAATTTGAACCCTGAGAAAGATACAGGCATTTTTGGCTTTGAAAATAAACCGGGGTGAGTCAGGAGCCAGGGAATAGCAAGGGGTGGCCTCTAAAAGCAAAGAACAACACTTGTAACAGCAAGGAAACAGGGATCTCAGCCCTACAACTTCAGGAGACTGGATTCTTCCAACAACAACCTCAGTGAGCCTGGAAGTGGATCCCCGACTAGGGCCTCCAGGTCAAAGCCCAGCTTCCATCTTGATTTCAGCCTGTGGGATCTGAACAGAGAAACCAGCTGAGCCTGAAGAGTTGTGAGATACTAAATTTGTGATTTTTTGTTTTGTTTTAAGACACTAAATTTGTGGTAACTTGTTAAAATAGCAATAGAAAATGAACACAGACAGAATCAGCATTACTGATTTTTCCTTTTGCCTCAGGCTCAAAGATGGTTTCTCAGCATTCTATAAATCTGTCTGGCCTGGAGGTTTAATTTAAGAGTTATTATGTATATATGGTATTTCAAATCAGGGTTATATGTGATTGCTAAGGAGTGAATGTGGATAGAACAAGGAAAAGCTCTGAGGACTGAGCTTTAGAATATACTAAAATGTAATAATTCAGCAAGAGAGGAGGATGTGGAAAAAACTAAGACATATCAGCCAGGAGGGCAAGAAGAAAAAGAAAACGCAGAAGATAATATTATTATATTGTCCCAGAATCCGACAGTAAATATAAAAAAGGCTCTACACCTTGAAAGTCAATTTTTCCTGGTATCCTCTTGAAGATCAAATTGTTTAATATCTAGTTTCTTTAATCATGAATAATGTTTAAACATACAGTTGTATATTTTCATGGAAAATTAAAATACAAATTGTGAATCACTTGACTTTAACTTATTTTCCAGAAGGAGTAACTGTGCATATTTTACCCACCCATCGTTATTTAATTTACATTATTTTTTAAAAATGGTTATTTACTAAATTATACTTGACCAAAGATAAAATAGATACTGGTTCTTATCTAATGTCATTGGACACTGTTAGCATTTTCTCTTTAACTCACGTTAGTAGCAAGAATATATTTAAATAAACTATTAAAATATTTGTATTTTATTATCCAGTTTTTACATTTTTAATGCAGTGATATAATCCATAAAAATATGAGACTCCACAAAACAACTTTTGAATTAGGAGCTAGATACCTCTATTACATCAGGTGTAAAAAACATTACAAGGTAAATTAAAGGATAAATTTCTGGAAGGATGAGGCCATCAAACGAGTTAGTGTCTCAGAGAAAATATTGTAACAATTATCATTTCTTTTTTGAAGCTGAGGAACTTTACGGATCTTGATCAGTTGGGATTCTACATTCTCACTAAAAGCTAGAATATTTTTTTTCCACAAGAAATATTAGGGCTTTATTTCCTCGTGCCCTCACCAATTGTTTAACATTTTATAATACCTTTGCCAATCAAATAGGGGAAGTGATCTTATAGAATTAATTTAATATTTATAAAGTGAATTTATTATGATATGATTCTGATACCACGTGGAATCAGGCAAATGAGGGAGACACAAATAGACACAGTGCCACATGAAAACACCGCCACATTCAAAAGTCAAATTTAAAAACTGCATAATGTATTTAAGGCAGAAGGACCTCTCCGCCGCGTTAGTTTTGTGCAAATTGAAAACAAAGATCTACTTAGAGAGGGGGCAAGATGGCGGCCGAGAAAAACCGCCAGCCAGAGCGTCTCTGCAAGAAACACAGATTTTAGAAGAAAGTGAAAAAGAAAAAAACCGGCAGACAAACATAGATCAGATGAGGGTTGGAAATAGGTGCCTGGCAGTGCAGGAGCTCCACGGGAAGAAGTTGCGGAGGAGAACTGGCAGGAGAAAGGCCTCCGAGAGGCTTGGAGACCGGCGACAAGGGTAAGTGGAGCGGTTAAATTTCCGCCCCTTGCTTCTCCCTGAGCGGTTGGAGAGACCTGCCAACACCAGCCCAGAGACGGCTGCCACCAGTGAGCGGTGAGCCTCTTGCGGACAGGGCACCAGGCTCCCGGCTCCCTGGGGCACCTCCCGCCTGCAAACTAGAGCCCTGCGCCGGCGCCATATCGCCTCACTCTCCCCTCCCCCTCCCTGCCCGCAGTCGCAGAGAGAGACAGTTAAGCCACAACCCGCAGGCATCTGCAGGGAACGGGACCTTTCCTCTCAGGGCCCTACAGCAGACTGAGGGGTACTCAGACTGTGAGCTCCCTACCCGCCAGCCCTCCCAGGTGTTGCTGGCCTGGAGACTCCAGGAAAGCAGGGCAAATCCTGAGGCGGAGAGACATCCATCCAGTCTGGGCACCCTGTGGGTGACCTGCAGTCAGCACTCCTCTCCCTGGCAGGGTCTGGGATTGATCTCCAGGGCCCAGGGGACAGGACTACAGACCAGATCCCATATACCCGGGTCTCCTTTGCATTGCTGCAGGGCACAGAAGGGATATTTGTGAACTGAGGTGTGTTTGCCCTCAGGGGCAGATCAGTGTGCTTTCGAGGCAACCCTACCCCAAGGGCAGGATCCCCGCCCAGCTTAAGCAGGGATCCTGGGCAGGGACCCCCCCCCCCAGCCTGGATCACAGCCAGGGGAGATCCACTGGTTTGAGGTCCTGCCTGCTGGCAGAGACCGAGGAGAAAACTGCAGAATAGAGGAGGATGGAAAGGAGCGAGACCTGCTCCAGACTGCAGGTTTCAGACAGCCCCATCCCCACATGCAGGCTTTTCAGCTGAGTGGGGCAATTTCAGCCCTTTCCTAGCCTGGAAGTTTTGCCCAGAAGCAAAGAACAGAACTTTGACCCCTGCCAACAGCATTTGTGGTGCTTGAGGGCAGGCTCACCCAACCCACCTCTGCCCAGACTCACTTGCCTACCTCGCCCTACTGATGTGGAGAATAAAGACACACCTGAAAGTCCCAGGGCCCCACCCTCCACCTACGGCACTAGAGTGCCTCTCCAGAGGAACAAGAGCTGGTTACAGGACCCAAAAACAGCACTGCAGCCTGCTCCTCCCAGCAAGCATCAGCTACTGCCAGCGAGGTCATTCTGCACACCCTTTAAGTGCATCTATTGACTCATCATAAAGGGTGTGGTCAAATCTCACCCACATACACCACCTACAGGCTCAGAAAATAAACAGGGTGTGTCATTATTCAAATGAAAACCTAAAGGTAAGAAGCAACAAATGATCCAGATGGGAAGGAATCAATGAAAAAACTCTGGAAGTGTGAAGAATAAAACAGAAAGCACACCCCAAAGGAGAAGACCAGCTCTCTAGCAACGGACATCAACCAAATTCAGAACAGTAAAATGGCAGAAGAATTTCAAACATGGATTGTAAAAAAACTCAATGATATGCAAGAAAAAATGGATAACCAACACGAAGAAACCACAAAAATATCCAGGACTTGGAAGAAAAATTCACTAAAGAAATTGAAATATAAAAGAAAAATCAAATAGAACTTCTGAAAATGAAGAATTTATTCAAGGAATTACAAAACACAGTGGAAAGCCTCAAGAACAGGGTAGATCAAACAGAAGAAAGAATCTCAGGGATTGAAGTGTATCCAGGTTCATAAAGCAAGTCCTACTTGATCTAAACAAAATGATAAACAACAACACCATGATAGCCAGAGACTCCAACACTCCTCTGACAGAACAGGACAGAACCTCCAAACAGAAAATAAACATAGGAACAATGGTCTTAAACAGAACTCTAGAACAAATGGGCCTGATTGACATTTACAGAACATTCTACCCCAAAACCACTGAATATATCTTTTTCCCATATGCTCATGGGACGTTCTCTAAGATTGACCACAAAGCATGTCTCAAACTATTTTAAAAACAGAAATTATACCATGCATTTTCTCAGACCACAGTGGAATAAAATTAGAAATCAACTCCAACAGAAACTCTCATCTTTACACAAAGTCATGGAAACTAAACAACCTTCTGCTGAATGATTATGGCATTAAGGAGGAAATCAAGATGAAAATCAAAAGATTCTTTGAATTAAATGACAAAGGAGACATAAGTTATCAAAATCTATGGGACACAGCTAAAGCAATGCTGAGAGAAAAATTTCTATCCATAAATGCCTATATCCAAAAGACAGAAAGATCACAAATAAACAATCTAATGAATTGTCTGAAAGAACTGGAAAAGGATGAGCAAACTGACTCCAAACCCAGCAGAAAAAAAGATCAGAGCAGAACTAAATGAAATTGATAACAAAAAAAACTATAAGGAAGGTTAATAAAACAAAAAGTTGGTTCTTTGAAAAAATAAACAAAATTGACATGCTAGATTAATGGGAAGCAGAAAAGAAAGAACTCTAATAAGCTCCATCAGGAATGAAAAAGGAGAAATTACAACTGATGCCATGGAAATACAAAATATCATCTATGAATACTACAAAAACCTCTATGCACATAAACTGAAAAATGTAGAGGAAATGGACAAATTCTTAGAAACACACAGCCTCCCTGGGCTCAATCAGCAAGAAATAGAATCCCTGAACAAACCAATATCAAGTACCGAAATTGAAACATCAAAAAAAAAAAAAAAAAAAAACCTTCCTAAAAAGAAAAGTCCCAGACCAGACGGTTTCACACCCAAATTTTACCAGACCTACAAAGAACTGGTACCTATCCTGCAGAAATTATTCCACAACATCAAAAAGGAAAGAATCCTCTCCACACATTTTATGAAGCCAACATCATCCTGATACCAAAACCAGGAAAGGACACAACAAAAAAAGAAAACTACAGACCAATATCCTTTACGAATAATAGATGGAGAAATTCTCAACAAAATCCAAGCTAACTGAATCCGGGTGCTTATCAACAAAATAACCCATCATGACCAAGTGGGCTTCATTCCAGAGATGCAGGGATGGTTCAACATATGCAAATCTATGAATGTAACTCACCACATAAACAGAAGCAAAAACAAAGACCATGTGATATTCTCAATAAACACAGTAAAAGCATTCTACAAAATTCAACACCATTTTATGATAAGAATGCTTAATAAAGTAGGTATAGACAGGACTTACCTAAAAATGATACAAGTCATAGATGACAAACTCACAGCCAACATCAAACTAAATGGGGAAAAATTGAAAGCATTCCCACTTAGAACTGGAATCAGACAAGGTTGTCCTCTATCACTGTTTCTATTCAACATAGCGCTAGAAGTCCTAGCCAGAGCAATCAGACAAGAGAAAGAAATCAAGGGCACCCAAATGCGGGCAGAAGAAGTCAAACTATTGTTCTTTGCTGATGATATGATCTTATATCTAGAAAACCCCAAAGATTCTGCCATGAGACTGCTGGAATTGATAAACAAATTCAGCAAAGTCTCAGGTTACAAAATCAATGTACACAAATCAGTAGCATTCCTATACATCAACAACAGTCAAACTGAGAACCAAATCAAAGACTCAATACCCTTCACACTAGCAACAAAGAAAGTAAAATATCTAGGAATATATTTAACAACTAAGGAGGTAAAAGACCTCTACAGGGAGAACTATGAAACACGGAGGAAGGTAATAGCAGAGGACATAAACATGCCGGCTGTCATGTATTGTTTCTTATGAGAAGTCATCTGATAATCTTATTGTGGTTTCCTTATGCATGGTGAGTTGTTTTTCCTTGCTGCTTTCAAAATTTTCTCTTTTTGGAAGGGTTTAGAAAGTTGTACTGTGATGCATCTGAATATGGATTTTTGTAAATTTATTCTACTTAGAGTTTCTTGAGCTTTTTGGATGTCTATGTTAATTTTTAAATCAAATTTGGGGATTTTTCAGCCCTTATTTCTAATTTCTAAAATGATTCCTTTTTTCCTTTCTTTTTTTTTTAATGTCCCTAACTAACTTATTTAATCAACCTTCTTTTTCAAAAATTTCCCCAGCTTTCTTGCTTTCCTTCTAAAAATATCACATAAAGAAACACCATTGGTTAAAAGAAAAATACCAATTCCTCTCCAGTTTCTTATGCCTACTTTGGGGCAAAATCTCACAAATGTGGAAATAGAAGAGAGAGAGACATCTAATTTCTACATTTTCCTGATGATGCTATGAATTTCTAAAGCCAATATTTAGAATTTCTCCTTCTTTTTCATCCCATTAATATCTACTGCTGTTAGCTGAAGTGATTGAGGTTCTCTGAAATTTAAAACATTAGAGATTAAAGTTGGTCCTAATGAACTCTTGCAAATTTCATTTTATGTAGATGACATTTATTATAGAGCTCATACTCCTTTCCAAGGATTTTTTTTAAAAATAAAATTAACACACAGCATATTATTTCTACACAAATATATAAATATTTTATAAAAGTGAATAAAACTTTTTAATTTTTTTATATTTAAGTATTATGGATACATAATAGTTGTATATATTTATGGGATACATGTAATGTTTTGATATAGGCATACAATGTGTATTAATCAAATGAAGATATTGAGGTATCCATCACCTCAGGCATTTATAGTTTGTGTTAAGAACATTCCAATTCCACTCTTTTAGTTATTTTAAAGTATACCCTAACTTAGTGACTAATCAACAATAATTTTTTTTTTTTTTTTGTGAAACAGTCTCACTCTGTTGCTGGGCTAGAGTGCAGTGCCATCATCATAGTTTAGTGCAACCTCAAAGCCCTGGGCTCAAGTGATCCTCCTACATCAGGCTCCTGAGTAGCTGTGACTACAGGTACGCAATACCACACTCTGTTACTTTTAAATATTTTTTTGTAAAGATGTGGTTTCACTATGGTGCTCAGGATGGTCTCAAACTCCTGGTCTCAAGTTATCCTCCTGCCTTGGCCACCCAAAGTGCTAGGATTACAGTCATGAGCCACCACGACTGGCATTTAATTTTATTTAAGAAGTTTGTGTCATATAATCAGATCCTTGACAAAGTCAATCTTTAAGCAAAAAGAGCAATTAGGAATTGAGATAAAGTTATAAACGAAGGGTAGTCAAGGGATGTCAGCCTATGAGAATCAGAGATGGGAACAGGGCATTAGGATAAGGGAATAACTTGGAGGGGAAGAGGCTCAAAGCAACAGAGAATGGACACTCCCTTGGAATTTTTTAAATTGTGTAATTGACCTAAAAGCTATTCACAGCTTGTGTAAAGTATGTAAAGTTGAGATCATTATGTCTCTATTATTCTTTATTTTATACATGAAAGTTAATCATATTTCCATATAATGTGAATTATCCTTATAAAAATACTGAAAAGTTAAAAGATGGCATGCAATATATAATTTTTTGGAAAGTAAAACAAAGTATCTCTGGTTCACGTTCAGCAACTTTGATTATAACTTCAAAGTTATATAATGTTGACTTTTGGTACTTTTGAAGTGTAAAATATGAAAGTATATACATATAATTTATAATTTACTTTATAATAATATAAAGTATATAAGTGTAATTTAGAAATTATTCAAGAATAGAAACATGACATTGGTAATTAAAATATCTAGTTTGTTCAAAATATGCACAATTTATCTTCTTCATGACACAAATGAAAACAAATGTCAGCCTATTTACTTACACCTGCTTTACTTTTTACACCTGCTTACTTCAAAGACACGTGATTACAGGAGCTCTACATTTCAATTCTCACTATTAATACGAGGGTTGTCTGTTTTGTTTTGATTTGGATCTTTGTTTTTGATAGGTCAGAATTTTATGAAAATAAGGTCTGTAATGGCACTGCTAAAATTTAACAAAGTTCAACAGCACCTCTGTTGCCTCTTGTGTATCCTGATAATACTTATTCTACAAGCAGAAAGTTAGGCAGGTTAAGACAGCGTGCTTTTAGATGATTCTTAAGGGTGAAAGCATTTTTACTTGAGGGAGTATTGGATATGGTGCTTTCATAAAAATTCCCCAGGAAAGTTTCTGTATGTTGTCCCTTGACCATGCTGGTGGGAGTGACCTTTTAGTCCATCAGGGGTTCATTTGAAAATGTACATTTCTGCAAGGAACGTTCTTCCTTCTCTTCAAATTAATGACTTGTTCATTGTCTATGTATTATTCTTTGTAGATGTATGAATTTAAGTTTATCACTACTTAGAAAAAGAATCCTTACCTTCAACAGCAACTGAGTTAAAATGGGGAGAATAACTTTCTTGTTCAAAAGTAGAGAATTCCCTAAAGAAACATTAGGGTTAATTAGACAAAGGAATAAAGTACAAGTGCAGTCAATATTGCATGGTAGTGATTTTTCAGACAGTGGGTACTGACTTACTGACATTTGCCATAGGATTGTGTGTTCTTAGTTTTATTATAAGATTTTGTACCTCACAAATAACTATGTATTAACCACTTTATTCATATCTTTCATCTTTGGGACATTTCTGTGTGCCTGCAAAATGTTTTTCTTCCTCTTGATTATTGAGGTTTTATCAATATACTAAAAGCGGGATTGGGAAATACTTTAGCCAGTCAAATGTGACAAGTTAATTTAGTTTTCACATTTATAGCTATATCATCAAAAAAAAAAAAAAAAAAACCTTCTTTTAAACTGTAAGGAAAATGGCAGTTTACAAGTGCATTAAAAATACCAAAACGAATGAATTCCATTACTCACGACACGGTCCTGACAGGTCTCTAGCTGTGATTTATTCCAAGTGCCTGCCAATATCATCTGTCCTGGACCTGGTCTCTACTTTTTGCCGTCTGTGTTAACTCCTTCAATGTCAATTCCAAGGAAACTCTATTTCAAGATGAAAGTATACTCAAAATTATCAATTTCCTTGTTTTTAGATTATAGTTGAAGGTATTAAGTCTGATGGATGGTAAACAGGTGGCAAGGAGGTGGCTGAAGGTAAAGAGCAGGGACCAAATTGTACCTAGGAACCAAATTGCTGCTAGGAACTGTTCCCTGGTGGGAACATACATGGTAAAAACTTCCTTAACTTAGAGCTCATTACCATCTAATTAGCATAACTTGGCTGGAGCTTCATGGAAAATTCTAGAAAAGACACATGCACAGAAAGGGAAACTGTTATATAACCTACCCTGTTATGTAACTTGTCATGTGATCTGTTATATAACATCATCTCATCAATCACTCCAAAGGTAAGAAACAGCAATTGATCCCACCAGGAGAAAGATGGGACAAACCAGCGGGCTTATAAAAGGCAGCATGTGTTCAGTCTCCAGTGTATTTCTCTGCTTGTGCTGAGTGACCTTTCCACTCTCTCTGGAAGGTATTTTCTGTATTTTGCCATTGTGTAAGCCTCCTCTACTTTCATTCTTTCTCTTATGTGATAAACTGTTTGTATTAAGTTGCTCTGTGTTTGTGATCACTCCGTCATCAGCTGGACTTGGTACCAGTGCTTGTTCTTGACACGGGGAACTGGGGGACCAGGGAACATCCACGCAGGTGAACCCAACAAAGGGGGATGGTTATTCTTCAAGAGAAGTTTCCAATCCTGCCGTTCACCTTTACATTTTATACTCTAGGATATACACCAGAGAGGTATATAAATAGGTTAACAAAAGGTTTGAAAAATAAAATTTGAAGTGGGTCTTTCAGATTGCTTACTGAACAATAAAACACAGCTCTCTAGAAGACCCATGAATATATATCCATTAAGTGATTTTTTTTTCTTACTCCTTCCATATATAATAGATACTTTAATGTATCTTTCAAATAAAGCTAGTTCTGGAGTTACATTGCCTTGTGCTGAATCCTGTCCCAGTGTTCTTTAATCATGTGATTATTGGCATGTGATTTACCCTACTGAGGCTCGCATTCCTAATCTGTAGATGGTAGCTCTCTCATAGAGTCTTGTTTAAAATGCTAAAATATTCAATTAATATACATAGAAGAGACACACCCTAAGCCTCTACACGTGTTTCCTAAAATAATATATCGTGCTTTAGAGTTTATTAGTCACAATGCTTGCAAATACATACTTTGAATTTTTGATATACTTTTTTATCCTAATAACTCAGGTCAAGATGTAAGATTGGTAAAGCTTTTACAATTTACACATTATTACACATACTTTATGTTCTCCTTAGTGTAAGGACTGTAACAACTCTGGGGAATAGATATTACTATAATCCTATATTACAAAAGAGAAATCTGAGACCACAGAATGCTCTAGCATGAAAGTACATCAAAAACATCTTTCCCCACTTGCCTTTGGTTGTCCATAGGCAAATGCAATGAGAGAAACAATAATAATTACCACTGACTGAACTAGATTATCTTTAATCTTAGCATCAACTCAGTGAAATTGTTTATTATAATGGTTACCTTCATACAGATGGAGGAAGCTGAGCATTTAGAGAAGGTAACTAATGTACCCAGTAAGTGGCTAAACCAAAATAAAAACTCAAATATCTAGATTCCAATACAATGATCTTTACCTCCATCCTCTGTACTTAAATACTTTCTAATAAAAAATATAAACGATTCACATTAAATCAATTGAGCAGTTCCATGGATAGCATAGTTTATCAAGTATGTAGCTTATTAAGCCGAAGCAAAATAAGCATAATCCTTAGTGACGAAACACATCATATAGAGATGAATGACTTCAAATATGCTTGAACCTTTATTTGCTGTCACTCTGATATTAATTTTGGGAATTGGGACACCAGACTTTTTCTAATGTTTTTCCTGTATTAACTATTGTCTTATATGTACATTCATAACATGCCATCAGTTAATAAAATGTATAATTTTATGCCATTCCCAATATTATAATAGACTCACAATGTTTGTACTAAGAACTCTGTGATACCCTATAACTGCAGTTTTAGTTTTCTGTATACGTAAGCAATGAGTTCTTTATTGATTAACTGTTAACTCAGTTTATCATCCTGTTATTTTCAAGCATTCATTTTTAAGTGCTTTTTACATATGAACACTAAACAGCAAAACTTTTAAAATCAAATAGTTACAGAGTTCTTTTGTAATAAAAAGGAATAGGGCTTCAACAAAGACAACATATATGCTAAACAATTTTTACAATAAACTGATATTAATATTAATTAAGAGAGATGTCCAGAACACCTTTTGCTTTAAACAGATCTATCGTATTTCAAATATACATTGCTTATCAAAACAATCCCAATAATTACATGAAATGAGTTCTAAGACTAAAAATTTTTTTTGATTTGATAGTTTATTTATTTATTTATTTTTTGAAACACAGTCTAACTCTGTTGCCCGGGCTAGAGTGAGTGCCATGGCGTCAGCTTAGCTCACAGCAACCTCAAACTCCTGGGCTCAAGCAATCCTCCTGCCTCAGCCTCCCAAATAGCTGGGATTACAGGCATGCGCCACCATGCCCGGCTCATTTTTTCTATATATATCTTTAGTTGGCCAATTAATTTCTTTCTATTTATAGTAGAGACGGGGTCTCACTCTTGCTCAGGCTGGTTTTGAACTCCTGACCTTGAGCGATCTGCCCGTCTTGGCCTCCCAGAGTGCTAGGATTACAGGCGTGAGCCACTGCACCTGGCCTGATTTGATAGTTTAAATACTTTAAATTCAGTGGTGTATGAGAGAATATTTTATCCAATCCTTTCAGTGAAAAAGAATCACAATGTCCCATATATAGGGTCTAATTAAATGATTGATTTTATCATAAATAATACTCATATAACCATATACTATTTTCACTGGGTTTATATTTTTGTACTCATCCAGAGAAAACAAAGAAGATCTAATTATGGTTACAGAATAACGTATGAAGGCTACAAGGCTTAACATTTTAAAAACAGTAAAATTGTCAACATTTTAGAAAAGAAGATGCTAGAAATAGAAAGTGATTTCTTTCCATTTTCAGCATGGGAGTTAAAATACAATATCTGGAGTTGATGAATCATAAAATATTTAAAAAACATAAAATACAGTAATGAAATAATTAAATTTAAAAATTAGAGAAGAGTGAGTTGATGATAATATTGCAATTAATTCCTGTTCTTTGAAATGAGAAGTCAATCAAATTCAACCTAAGTAGAGAAATCAATAAATTGTCATATAATTATATTAATTTATGAAGGTAAATACTGGGGGCACCAACAGTCACTGTTGAAAATGGTTACTTCTGATGCGGTAGAACAGAAGGGAGGATGCAAATGAAAACATAAAATATGGAGTATATCAAATTATGCTAAGTGCAAGGAGGAAAAGGAAACAACGAAAAAGGATAGGGAATGTGAGGATCAGAGAAATGCAGCTGTCAATCACCAAGAAGGTGATTTTGAGCAAAACGAGGGAGGTAAAAGGCTGAGTTATATATAAAACTTAGTGAAGAGCATTCAGGCTGGAGGAAAAAACAAGTTGCAAAGGGCCTGAGGTAGGCATGTGCCTGGTGAGGAAAGCAACAGCAAGGTGGTGAGTCTTAGTATGTCATGAGTGAAATGGGGAAGGCCTTTAGTTTTAACAAATAAAGTTAGATAGCAATGGGATAGATTACAAGCAGTCTGTCAGCCATTAAAATATTGTAGGAACTTTGGTTTTAATATATGTGAAATGAGAAGCCATTGGAGAGTCAAAACCCTTAAAAACTAGGAAGTATTATGATCAAATTTTAAGTTTTAAAAGATCACTATAATGAGAAAATTGACTGTAGGATCCAGCAATAGAAGTAAAAACAGCACATTTTAGATACTCTTGTATCAATCCTGGGGAAAGCTGATGGTGCTGTGGTCCAGGCTATTAGAACTGGGGATGGAGGGAACCGACCATGTTTTTGAGGATAAGAGTAGAATTTATTTTGACATAGTAATTCCATGTAAGGAATCTATTTTATGGAAACAATCAGATGTTATCAAGAAGATTGTAAGTAAATTTTTTTCCAAGAAGCCTACTGACTTAGTACTTTAGTTACTATGGTAACAACGTAAATAAACAATGTACGTTCATTGATTATAAACTAGACATTTCTATACAAGAAACACATAACTTTTTACTCAACAGTATAAGAGCTTCTTACCTTATGTATTTTTTTTTTATCTTTTTTCTACTTACTATTTGGTGAATATGACCTTTATTAAAGGAAAAAATTTCCCATAGACTCTCTACATTAATAGATTGGTTTTGGTATTGGACTTGAATAGTATGAAGCAAACTTTGCCATTGACTGTGCAGATGGTCAAAAGAGAGCATGAGTATTTGAAAAATAAAATGTTATTACCATAGATGATCCTTTATATTTAAATCAGCTTGTTAGAGATTGAAGACGTTTCTGGAGTTTCAGAGTGGGATGCTAGCACAAATTGGCATCTGCTGTAAACAGCCAATTGCTAGATATTCAGGAACTTGTCAAGCCAGTTGGCAGCATTGGTAGTTTAAAATCAACCATGGTGGGAGTATTTACACCACAGAAATTGTTAAGTGCTACAAATCCTCACCCACCCCCCCCCGCCCCACAGAGACATTATTTAAACATTTACCAGCATACCACTGAGTTTAGGTTCCTTGCTCTAAATAGCACAAAGATTGAAAAAATGCACTTAGCATGTAAGGTACATTAGATTAAAATATAGTCCAGAATAAGTGCGTTTTAGATAGTTTATATCTTAAAATAATTTTTATTCTAAGAATGTATTAAGAACATATAACATTTTAGAGATATATTAAGCATTTCTGCCATTCTGCATATATGAAGCACTTCTGGGTATGAAGCACTTCTGGGATGCCTTCTAATGGAGGGAAAAATAAAATTTACAAAAAAACCCCTAAATATTTAATGACATGGGGAAAGAAATTAGCCAACCAAATTTCAAAAATTGGCAACTCATTTTTTTCTTCAAAATATTTTACAAGGCACCATACAATAATCAAATGGATCAAAACTTTCCTTACATACCTGGATATCGGCATTGATATTTTAAAGACTCTGTGGCAAAATTGCTTGCCAGCAGGATGTGTAGCAACTAAATCTGCAGGCACTGAAGTAGAGGGAGACGCAGCAATTCTTTTGAAAATATCCCCATTGTCGTCTGCTTGCTCGTGTTACAACTTTCCTTTTCAGATTTTTCTTTTAGGACATTTATCTGGTGACTCTCTTGTCCAGTAGTAAGTTGTCTTTGTTTCATTAAATTTATGGGATTTTCACTCATAAAATTATCTTGAACAGAATCATTGTTGATCTGTCCCTTAGGATTTGGTCAAATGAGTCGGCTGCAATATCTCGACCAGTCGTACTGTGCCAGCAGACCACACCTTTCACCACAATGGGCATAAAAAAGAACGTCATCCATTCGTTGTTTTAATGGAGAAATTTAAATTTATGAAACTTGGTTGTTTTGTAAACCACTTTTTAAAATCCGTTTTGAATGAGTCTAAGTGCATAGACTCCCAAACAATTGCCTATTATATTTAAAACGTATGTTAAAATGCTTGCTTTTTTGTAGGTACCTTTATGACTACATTTATAGCAATGTCTCTGAGACAGACACAACTCTTGGAAATTATAATGTCTTCATATTTGTGGGGCGTTTTGTGGGTTCTTTCACTCTCCTAATAGGGCCGGGTGCCTGTTCACTCACAGCATCAGCCTCCAGTTAACGTGGGAAGTTGCCTGGCCCTGGGTACCTTTTTCATTCACACTCACCTCCTACTCACTGAATATTCACTTTTTTGAGGATGTAAATAGTTTTTTATGTTTTTTTTCGCTATTATTTCCCATGGCAGATAACCCAAAATTTATTTAGCATGAACAGTTGCTTGCCGGTCATAAGAAATGTGAATAGAACCAGGATTACAGATCCCTGAAACAGAGTATCTTGTTTGTGTGAAGTTTCTGGGAGAACGTGGCAAGTCAAGTCACAACTTTATTAAAAGGATCCATGTATCTTGGTGATTTCTGTGCTATTTGCCTCAGTTTCACTTGGAGTTGTGGTTAGAAATCAGATTTCAGGACTCCATCTCAGATTTGCTAAATAAAAATCTAGAAACCAAAAACTTAGGAATGTTCAAGTTATTCAGATCCCCCCAGGTGATTATTATTTCCATTAAAATTGGGAAATTTAATCTCTCATTCTCTATTTATTCAACTAGGCTGAACCACTATTTGGTTCCAGGGAACTTTTTTGCTTGTTTGGAAAAAAGCCAAAAATACTAACAATTGGTCTTCTCTGCACTCCCTGAGCTCCATTTTTGGATATTACTAGCCCCTAAATGCTTCCTATATTAGTTATACCACAGTAAGGACATGTAACAAGCAACCACAAAATTTTAGCAGCATGTAACAATAGGCATTATTTAACTTACAGATTTGGTTTTGGGTGGCTCTGCCATGTGCCTTGTATTCTTCCTGAGAGAAGTGAGCTAGCTCAAAGTAAGTTCTTCTCGTGGCAATAACAGAGATGCCAGACCCCGAAGCGTAGGCACTTTTCAAGTCTTTGCTGAGTCAAGTCTGCTGGTATTCCCTTGTCCAAAGAGAGCCATCTGTCCAAATCCAGCAAGAACATAACACGAAAGTAGGTGCTTTCCGTGGTAGTGGCGGGAGGATATTGTCTTTCTGAACCATATTCAATTGACTGCGTTGGCCTAAGTTACATTTCAATTCTTATTTTCCTAGTAACTTCTTCGGCTTTCTAGTTTCTCTTAGTTAAGGAGAAATTGAGGCAGTTTCAGTAAATTAGATCCAAAACCAAGATCATCTCACCACACAACTGCATTCAACATGCGAGAAAGAAAAAAGGAAAAAAAAAAAAGCAAAGAACTTAAAGGTATAATTGTTGCTATCAAGTTCCAGAAAAAAAAGTTTCTTTCTTTCTTTCTTTTTTTTCTCCCTATTAGAATTCCTATGCCCTAGTACAAGGCGTGTCTGTAAACTCTTTATCCTTCCTGACAGAGTGAGGCACAAGAATTTGAGATTGTACGTGTAACATCGTGCTCAATTGTACCTTCCAGTTTCGTTGCTTTACTCCGCATTGTTGATATCCTATTACTATGGCATTCAATAAGTCAATCTGAGTTACCCAACCCCTGGGCCACCGACCAGTCCTGGTCCACGGCCTGTTAACACATTGACTGCCATACACAAAAAACCAGAAACTTTTCCTTGGGGCTCACTGTTTTATTATGAAAATAGAATAAAAACTTCAAGTATAATTTAAAGGTAAACATAAATAGAAAAATAAAATTTATTGACCTCTATTCATTTAATTCACATTTTTAGAATTAAATTTCCAATATTAACTGTAACAATAAGAATATCAACAAGTAAGGTTTTTATATATACTTCACATGGCCCTGGGGGCAAAACTAGAGGGAGTGAAATATAGTTTTCTTGGCAGTTAATGTGTTGAAAACCGGGCCACACAGTAGGAAATGAGCAGCTGGGGAAGCTTCATCTATATTTCCAGCAGCTCCCCATTGCTGGTATCACCGCATAAGCTCTTCCTCCTGTCAGATAAGCTGTGGCATTAGATTTTCCTAGGAGCGTGAACTCTACTGTAAACTGTGCATGAGAGAGATCTAGGTCGCAGGCTCCTTATGAGAATCCAATGCCTGATGATCTGAGGTGGAGCTGAGGCCGTGATGCTAGTGCTGGGGAGCGGCTGCAAATACAGATTAGCATCAGCAGAGAGGTCTGACTGCACAATAAATGTAATGCGCTTGAATCATCCTGAAGCCATCCCCTCCCAACCCCTAGTCCATGGAAAAATTATCTTCCATGAAACTGGTCCCTGGTGCCAAAAAGTTTCAGGACTGCTGCAGTAAATGTCTCAGGCAATACCTTTTTAATGTTGTTAAAATCCAACATTAATGTGAGCTTTTGTAATGATTCCCCTAAAACAATTTGAAAAATAAAAAAGTAGTGAATACTTTTTTTAAAAAATGTAAATATAAATGGTTTATCTTTAAATGTTAACATTGGATAATGATAATAATTTTTTGTTTCTCAATCTGATGTAATATTCACTCAGAATTTTAAGCTAATCTTTTGGCATTTTTTGAGCACTAAAATGCTACTTGGAATGTGACATTTTAGACTATTCACAATGTCTTGTATTGCACATGTTTTGTGATTTAAAGATAAAATTATGGCTATGGTTTCAATAATTCAATTCATTTCAATAATTACTGATCTCCCAGACATCCTGTTGGGGACTGGATGAATATATGATATCATTCCAGTTTAGTCTTTTTTAATATTCTAGGAAGACAAAGATGATCTTCAAAAGCAGGGATTTTTGCCTTATTCATTATAACCCTAATACCTGCTTCCTAGAAGAGGAGGTGCTCTGTAAAAGTTTGTTAAATGAACTTTAATGTAATAAAAACTATATTAGTAGTGGGAACAATTGAACAATTGTGTTATACAATCACACAAAAAAAGAACTTTTGCTGAAAATTTAAAATAGGTCCATGCTGATTCTAGATCGTTAATTTCCCAAAAGCGGTTTATCCCTGAGAAGAATGTAAATTTCAAGGATAATTTTGCATTAATTTCCATTTTTATACTCACTAAGAAAAAATAATCTGAAGAAAAAAGAGTGTTGGGTCCTTTGTGATTTTGTGGTCATCACCCTTTGAGAACATAACTAAGCCTATGTACCTTTTCCTAAAAATAAGTGCATTTACATACAATTTTCATGAAATTCTGAGGTTCCATGAAACTCTGAAGCTCATTCGCATGTCACGGTGACTCTAGATTAAAAAATTCTGGGTTACAGTACTATGCAACTAAATGATCTAATGATATGTAAAACATCTCATACTCATCCTCAAATTACTGGAACACTTTGGATTTGAGTGGGAATTGAAGCAGTACTATGGTTATACGCAATCTTAGGAGTCTCTGTCAGACAAAGTTTAGACCAGGTAGTGCTGTGTGTTATTCATGGTTTCCCTGAGACAGACATGCTGTATGTGGACACACATATATTTCAATTACTAGGCTTGAACCTTGTTGACGACGTGAGAAGAGGAAGAGAGCACAAAACAAGCGAAGCACTAAGACTGCAAATAGCTCAGTTCCCTCAACAAGAAAACTAGAGTGACTCAGAACATAACCACTTAGTCTGACCTCGTTCAGAAACTATGGAATACTACCCTATTCAAACGAGAACACCTAGATGCTCTTCCAATTGCAAATCCAATAAGGGTTTGTAGTTCCTGAAGCTTCTGGAAATGTGTGTACCAACTAGTGTTTACAACCCGGAGCGTACAAAAGCCATCATCTGACTTCCCTCAGTGACTGGCTACAATGTCTACAAACCTACTTGCACTCACCTTATCCTCCATCTTTCCTATTACAGGAGAAGCACTGTCTCTTTGCCTGTCAAAGCCGACCTTTCTCACCTTTCTTCAGGCTTTCCTTCTCCATCCGTCTATTTCCCTGACATCATCACCATTACATCATGCTCAAATCCCTTCCCCTTTGTACAGGGAAATTCTGAAGAAAAGCAGAATGCATTTGCATGTACAAACTCTACATCCTCTCATCCCATTCAGTGTCCACTCTATTCTGACCTGAATTTTGCCTCTACCGTGATTGCCAAGATGCTAAAGCCGATGTAAGCTTGTCAGCCTTTGTTTCACGTTTTTTTCAACCATGTTGACTATCCTCTCCTTAAAACATGCTCATATCTAAGTTAATACTAATTACGACTTTTTCCCACATTTTTGTAGTCATGGTCTCCTTCGGAGGATCAAGCATTAGTCTGGTTTCTTCAGGGTTTTGTCCTCGCGTCTCCTCTGGTAAAAATTGAACCACTGGTAAAAATGTCCAAAACAATAGCTTCTCCTTATCTCAATAAATGTCACCAAGAGCCATATATCTTCTTGCACCAAAAACAGATTCACAGTTGACTAAAATATAAAGAAATGATATGTCACAGTGATGAACCTTAGAAGGAAAGAAGCCTGTCAGTACTTTGAATTTCATTGGGCCAATTATTATCCTCTCCCATCAGATGGGGAATAGGGAATACTAGGGAACGTTTATATTCTAGCAACATTAGCATCCCCAAAAATACAAAGATCAAACCATTTGGAAACTGTCAAATTTAAGTTCACATGTAAATAGGTTCTTTCTCATGCTCTGTCTGTTAAAAGGAAGGGGACGCTTCCTATAATATTAAAAATTAATTATAAACTCTTCCTGGACTATCCCATACATACTCTTTGTTTAATTTTCTATGAATTAAATCCATACTAGAAAACATCTGAAGGCCACAAAAGCTTATGAAACACAGCTTATTTTCACTTATTTTATGAAATATATTCATAGTAAGGATTTTCTGATATTGTTGAAATCGTTCACTTAAAATAAAAATGTGTTCACCTGATCCTATTTTATTATGCAACATAAGCATTCCCGACTTTTCTATTAGGCAGAAAACTTCATAAACCTCTATCTAATATTCTCCGCGTGAATGATTCCAGCAAAGTTAATAGTGTCTTTACTAGATTTAAATCTAAACAGAAGTTAAAACCTTCTTCCAAAATCTCCACAAAGAATATTTGACCCAAGCAGCCATCATCTCAGCCAGGACTGGCACAGCCTGGTCCTGTGCTTCCCCTGTTGCTCTGCTCTCCTCTCGTGTCCACACAGTGTAGTATTTTAGTGCAGACCCATGGGTGCCTCACAGGTGGAGTAAAATAGAAATTCATTGCTCTTGTAGGTTCTTGATAATCAGGTAACGCCTGTCTCTTCTACTTCATGCCATTTTATTCTATATTTATTTGATTGGACTGGACTGGGTTTGGACTCAAGTGCAGAGGGCTGAGTTCCTCACGCAAAACATTAGTCTATGCAAGGCCTTTCTCTCATTTTTTTATTTAAATGCTTTCCCATTACTTATTTCTTCACTTCCATTCCACTGCTTTCCCGGAAAACCACTATAATGTTCTTGAATTACATCACTGAGTTTGTAAGTATCCTTGACCTATAATTGACCTACATAATATGTTGTTGTATGTGTCTGTTTTTCTAGTTTTATTAAATAATAATGTATCGTAGAATTGTTAGCATTGTTTTTTTTCATACTGGTGTTTTTCAGTCCTCTGTTTTTAATATCCACCCACACTACTGTGTGTGTCTGGTCTGGAGCTTCTAACAGACCTCTACAGAATGTTACGCTGAATATAAATAACACATTTCACTCAGTCATTCCTCTTTGGTTGACTAATTCATTTAGCAGGCATTTACTGAATCCTTATAATATATTGTGACCTGCGCTAGGTAGGGGACATAGGCAGAGTGTATCTGCTTAACAGAGAGTGCACACACACTTATGTGGCCAGATTGCTCTCCAAGATGGCCACATCATACTAGACTCCCACCAGCAGGGTCTAAGAGTCCATGGTTTACCACATCCCTGGCAATACTTGGAAGAATTCAATATCTGTATATTGTTTCTTAAGAAATCAATAAAAAAAGTTGGGGGCATCTCTTATTAACAAAAATACCCAAAGAAAAAGTTATGAAACGATTAAAAGATAAGAGAATATGACCATAAAAATATATATTCAGCAAGATGAAATAGATATTATCAGCACACATATGGCCTTAATGAAGATCGAACCTATAGTAAGCCACAAAAGAAACCACATGAATTTGAAATATCAACCTTATATAATACATACTATGAGTTCCAAACAGTTAACAATAATTGTCCAAAGTATTAAAAAGAAAAAATAACAACTTTTTTAGTTTTCCATAAATTTGGAACTAATTTTCGGTTTTAAAAATGGAGGTTATAAGGAAATACTTGAAATATTTAAAATTCAACAACAGTGAAATACAGCAGAATTTATGGGCTATCTAAATTGAAATTTTTATGTAATTATCAAGAGCAAGAATTATTCAAAATGGATTTGGCAAACTTGTTACGTTCATCTGTGTGGATGTGCCCTGGTTCCCGGTGTCAAAGATGAGTGTTGGCACCCAGTCAAGCTGATGACAGAGTGACCACAAACACAGCGATTTTACACAGTTTATCATATGAAAGGAAGAATGAGAATAAAGAAGAAAGCTACACAGAGTGAAAATACACTTCAGAGTGGAACAGGTCAATCTCCAGGAGTGGAGAAAGACACTGAAGTTTGAGCACCTGCTGCCTTTGATAAGCTCACGAGTTTGTCCCGCCTTTTCCTGGCAGGATTGGTGGTCGTTTCCCACCTTCTGCGGTGATTGACAGGTTGCGCTTATAAAACAGGTTACATAACCGGTTGGTTGTATTTTCTTAATAGATGGAATTATTACTTTCCTTACTTAATTTTTGGTATCTATTATAGTGCCTGGCATAGAGTACATGACCAATGAAGGGATGCTAGATGACTACGTGAATGAATAACTTTTACCATTTTGTTCTTTTGTTCTGCGCAAAGTTAATGAGCATAGATACCCATTCAAACTTATAAGTCATTGATTGAAATAGTAAACGATACTCTGTCATCCTAAAACGTTATGCTTGTTGGATGGATGTTCCCTAAGTAATAAAGATCAGTCTTAATCTGTTTTTAGCTCTGCTGAAAGGAATATAAAGGTAGATATTTGACTCCACCTCGGATCACTTTTCCCCTTGCCTTGTGGATTTGCATTCTGTTGGCCTGGTAAAGTTTCCTTTAAAAATGTTCTTTATAAGTTCTTTGCAAATTAAATGACCACTATTTTATTCTACAATATCAGAAAGTTTCATAATAGCACAATCAGTATATAACTTCTAAATTCATTTTAAAACTATTTTTGTACTATGTGTGTGTGTATACATATATATATATATATATATTTCCTTATATTTATCTTTAATCTTCAGGCCATTATGTGTCTTCAGCGAGATGGCAGAAATCATAACTAATGGCTCTTCAATAACACCAGCTAATTCTTAAATGCTTTTAATGGATATCATCAAGTCAATTTTAAAAGTAAATTTTAAAAGTAATCACAAACACTTTCCTTCCCTTTGCCTCCCATCACAAAATAATGGGCTCTCATTATGGGATCATTATTTGTAAATGAAATCCTATACCCTTTCAATTAAATGACTATATGTGAGATTCCATGTGGCAGTGTTGGGGAAATAAATCTAATGAAATAAAATAAAAATTTGCCGCCACCTCAGAAAACCTCTCCACAAAATAGAAGAAAGATAAAAGTTTTATTATTTAATAAGCATTAAACAGGAATGTGATGCACATCACCATCAATTTGTCAATTTGCTAAAAAGAATGTCAGGACAGAAAGAAATCTTACCCATTTATAGAGCCAAGCAAACACAACCCATCCAAGTTCTCAAGAGAAAGAGCAACTAGCCCTCAACTAACGCGACTTGACAGCACTGTTTGTCACCCAGAGTTCATGCTTAATTCACTTTGTAATTGGGGTAGCCACATGTGTTTGCTAATTGCCCTTAAGTGAAAAAATAAATTTCTCCGATGTTTATGAGCTAAGGTAGGCTTGCAATTTGGAGCCAGCTGAAGTTAGGCTCCTATTGTCCCAGGAAACTGGAAGACAGAGGTTCTATCTTCCTTGCTGATAACATTTCAAGGAGATGGCTCCCAGATCCTCCAGGAAACATTCAAAGACCTGGGATCTGCATTTAGCCTGTAAAAAGATTTACATACGTTTCAAGGAGGCAGAGAAGTACTTACCATGCTTTTAGGAAAAGGAGGGGAGGGAAAACTATTTTCAACAGAGAGAACTAAGCCTCTTATTTTTAATTTGTATTTGTTCTTACAGTAGACTCAAAATCACAATCGGATGTAAGGTATTTGTTGGTTTTCAGTAAAGGCTTTCTTTTGTTGATTTTTTTTTTTATTTCTGGAAATTATGAGAGTACAAATATTTTGGTTACATTTTATATCTTTGCCCCTCCCTAGCTAAGGTTAGAGGTATGGCCCTCCCCTCCGCAGTGCTCACCGTGTCCCTCAGTTGTGGTAGAAGATAGAAGCCTCATGGAAAATGCAATAGCTGTCCTTAATCATATTTACAGGGCTCTTACACAAAAGAGGAGTTGGACTTATCATGAGCAAATTCAGGGCGAAGAACTAAGAATAAATAGCTAAAATCTCTAGGGACTCTCTAGGGACTCTCTGTCGTAGACAGAGGGAAAGAACTATCTAACAGGCCAAACTGTACTGATGTCTCCTGCTTGGTGCTTACTAGAGTTTTCCAGGTGTTGGCAGACGGCAGTGTTTGCTCAGTGAGGAAATCACTGAAGTGATCCAACGTTAGCTGGGTGATTGGACTTCAACGGATGATATTCAAGGGTTCTTCCAACACTGAAATTTTATGATATATTTGCATATTTTATAGATAAGAGGTATGTCCATATTTCTAAGTGTGTAGTCAGAGAAATAGTTGATAAAATAAAATAATCTAACATTTTTGTATTTCAGTTTGAAACCACTCAGTTTGAGAGATTACCCTGTAGAAGGGTTTGTCTTTTTTCAGGAGAGTAGTCAGCCTAACTGGTTCTTTTTTTTTAATTTCAAAGTATTTCCAGGGTACAAATATTTTTGGTTACAAGGATCGCTTTTGTAATGCTTGAGTCAGGGTTATAAGTGTGCCTATCACCCAGATAGTGTGCACTGTACCCATTAGGCAGGTTTTTGCCCATCCCCTCCTCCCCCCACCATTGATTTTCCATTAAGTTATATTTCCCTCTATGCACATCTGTGCTCATTTATTAGTTCCAGTTTAATAGTGAGTACATGTGGTGTTTGTTTTTCCATTCTTTAGATACTTCTCTTAGGAGGATGGTCTCCAGTTCCAACCAGATTGTTTCAAATGGCACTAAATCATCCTTCTTCATACCATGGAATACTAGTCAGAATAACTGCTTTAAATGCCAGGGTGCAGAAAATGCTTTCTTAAAGTTTATTTTATTTAGCAGGTCATGCAGACTGTTTCTAGAATTCAGGAAAATGCTATACTTGGTAAATAAAAAATATAGGAAATAGAGCAATGGATAAGAGAACTATTTGCACTAAGATGAAAGAAGATCAGGGCAATGGGATAAGACCAGGTTCAAGACGCTGTGAAAGTCATATAAGAGAATAACAGTCCCGAAAGAAATGGAATGAGGAGGGAAGGTGAAAAGCATCTTAAAGGAGAACAAAAGGTCTTCTAAATACTCTAAAAGAGGCCTCAGTCAAAGAGGTTGTTTCAGGGCGAGTGCAAATGGAAGCAGAGAAGACCTTGATCAAAGGATATTTGAACAGCTGAGAAACAGAGTGAAAGTTTAAAAGAATTTGGTGCTTATATTTGGAACATGGCTAAATAATCGTGCTATGATCTGTTAAAGGCTTTATTTAATAAATTAGAAGACTAGAGAGTTAATGATAATATGTGGTTATCAGATTTTGTTTCTATGCCTTTGTCTGGTTATTAGAGTAAAAAGTGCTCATTGCTGAAAACACTTTAAAATGTATCAAAATTGAAAAAAAATTAGTCTTCTGCACTGCCTCTATTCATCATCACTGTTAAAATTCTATATTCTCAACTTTCATGTAGGATTTTTTCTTCTATTTTTAATGTACTATATTTTTATAGACTATTTAATAGGCTTGAGATAGCTTTAAATCCCTGTTCCCTGTTCTAGCACTCATTGGCTGCATTATAGAGTACATGGCCTCTCTCAGTTGTTTTCTTAATTTATAAAAATGGGAAAATTGTATTCCTTAGGTCTGTTAGAAGGAATAAATGAAAAGAACCTTTAAAAGTGCATAGCACAAAGCTTAGTGCCTATTAAACGTGCCATAACCGATAGTTTGTAATATAATTATGCTACACTGACTGCATATCTGTCAAAATCTTATTTGAAAATCTATTATTCAGTCATTGTTGTATACATTACAGTCCAAATTGTGGAAGTGTATTTCCCTATAATTCATGATAACAACACCTGGGTTTGGAACATCTTACAGAATTCTGACTATTTCTATACATCCTCTCTTTTTTTTTTCTTTATGCCTATACATTTTTAAATTTAACTCTTTGCAAACAGGGATGAATAGTTGTATTGCATTTCTCCAGGACATTTTTATGATAAACTGAACAATAAAATGTCCTTCAATGTTATAGAGCTATAAAGAAAGGGGTGAGAATATGCCTATATGTACCAAATGCTTTAAAGGTATTTTTCTCATTTTATTCTCACAGAAGCATTTACTTTTATAGAGTAGAACACTGAAGCTCAAGAGATTAATTGCCCACTAAATTCTGTTTAAAATAATTTATAGGAATGAGTATTAAAAAGCACTTCTTATAAGTAATCCAAATTATCATTTGCAAAATACACTAAAAATTTGCACAACAAATTCTAGAAGCAAATTTCATTTTTATTTGGAATAAAAATGAACATATATTAAAAACATCCCTCAAATCTGTTCTCCCTAATATCATTCTCAATTGGTAGATAGCATCTTCATCCTTTCAGTGGCTCAGATAAAAAATTTAAAAAAACGACCATGGATGATGTCCTTGATTCCAATACACCAGCAAATCCTGCCCGCTCTACCTTCAAGATATATCCCAAGTCCTGTCACTTATCCCCACTCGCCCACGTCAACCATCTGCCTGGTCGAAGATGCCATCAGGTCTCACATGGAACATTGGCACCATTTCCAGCCGCCATCCTTGGTTCTTCCCTTAGTCTCCATTGTTTCAGTCTATTTTCAACACAGCGGAGTGATCATTTTAAAATGAAAGTCAGATTGTCACTCCTTGGTTCAAAACTTTATGATAGTTTCCCACTTTCCTCAGACTAAAAACCAATGGCTTTCAAGGCCCTGTGCATATTCCCAACACCACACGGACTCTGGGAACGCAGCCTCCACCAAGTCCCTCAGCTCACCGACCTCTGCCTCACAGGCGTGTAATACACGCTGTAGCCTCTGTACCTGCACCCCTGCCCGGAACCATAGCCCTGCCTCCCAATCCCCTCATATTTTCATGGTCTGCTCTCTCTTTTCCTTTAAGTTTCTGATACTTGTCACGTTCTCAGTGAGGTCATCTAAATATCCTAATTAAACCACAACATCTCTTCATAAGATTTAGCACTCTGACGAACTGACTTACAACATTACTGATTAGAAATACTGTCAGTTTATGTGCCTTTATAAGGAGACTTTCAGCTCCATGTGGACAGGGAGTATTTTCTGTTTATTTAAGAACGTATCTACATTACCTAAAGCAATTAATCCCATAGGTTGTAGCAAATAAAACATGTGTTAAATGAATGAATAAATATTTATTCATACAGGGATCGGTTTAGTTGCCTAAATGCATTAACTGAACACATTTCCCCAATCCTTGAGGAGTGGCCACTCTATTTCATTAAAACCATTTAATTTCAGGCCAAACAGCTAAAAAAGAAAGAAAATGTGTGAATATGTACACAATGGAATATTATTCCACCATAAAAAAGAATGAAATCCTGTCACTTGCGACAATATGGGTAGAACTAGAGGACATTATGTTAAGTGAAATAAGCCAGGCGCAGAGAGAGAAATGTCTCATGTTCTTACTCATATGTGTGAGCTGAAAGCCTCCCGCGCAGCCCCAAAATATCATGGAGGTATTGAATAAAATGGTAGTTACTAAAGGCTGGGAAGGTTAGTGGAGAGGTTAGTGGAGGATAAAGAGGCGTTGGCAAATGGGTATAAAAATGCTGTTAGAAGACATAAGGTCTATAATTTATTATATATTTCAAAGTGGCTAGAAGAGTAGATATGGAATGTTCACAGCACAAAGAAATGATGAATGTTTGATGGATGCCCCAAGTACCCGGGTTTTATCATTATACGTTGTATGCTTGTATCAAAACATCACGTGTACCCCATAAATATGTACAACTGTTACATGTCTATAAATTTTTTTCTCTTCCAGCTAAGCTTATTTCCTCAAATTACATATTCATTAGTTATGGAGAAAAACTAGTCATCTTTTCCTCCTCATATTATTATTTTTAAGGTTTATTTTTAATTATTATCTGTTAAAATTTAAAACATGAATAAGTAAATAACAAAATCACAAAAGGTAGTACTACTTTTTTTTTTTAACTTTTTGTTTATTATTTTAGTAGAGACGGGGTCTTGCTCTTGCTCAGGCTGGTCTCAAACTCCTGAGCTCAAACGATTCGCCCACCTCGGCCTCCCAGAGTGTTAGGATTACAGGTGTGAGCCACCGCACCTAGCCAAGAAAGGTAGTACTACTGAAAAGATTTTCCAAGCATGTACATGATCATTTCCTTCTTCTTGAAGAAATCTTCTGGTGTTTTCTTTGGTATGTTTTTACTGGTGACATGTTTCCTAAGCCTCATTTTTTATCTATAATCATCTTTTTCCCCCTGTGTTCTTACGATATATGTTGGTATAAAATTCTGCATTGGCGGTTATTTTATTTTAGCATTTTGAGGATACCACTCCTTGTCTCCTAGCTTCCCTGTGTTTTTGGTTGGCGCGTTAGCTGTTTAACACACTGTTGTTCCTTTGAAGGAATGACGTCTTTTGATCCTAGAAGATTCTATCTCATTTTCTCTTCTTCCTGAGAGTCCAATTACCCTTGTGTTAGACTTCTTAATGCTATCCCCATATCTTTTATATTCTTTTTTTTGTTTTTTATTTTCCTTGTCACACCAACCTTCTATCTTCACATTTTATTTGAATCTATCTTTTATTAATAGTTTACCAATGCTCCTACTCCTGTGCCAATTCCAGCTGATGGTGAGCAGTTTCCTAGAACACTGTTTCCAAAAAGAATCTGAAGTTTTATCCATATTTCTGACATAGGTGCAGGAAAGAGAAGTTTTGAACAAATAAAGGTATATTTTCCATCGCTGAGACACTCTTCTACCTAGTTTTTCTCCGGGGTATTTGTGATTTTTCTTATTTCTTAATCCATCAGAGTTTAGCCAGCAATGGTTGCCGTGAAACTCCTCTTATATATCTTTACACCTTTTTTCCCTCAAAATCTGTGATCATACCATTCTCCCATCTCTAGAAACTACTTGTAATATTTGTGTTTTCATCCTGTGTGGTTGAGCCTTAGAAGACTTTTGGACATGGAGGTACATAATAGTTTTATATCTGAAGCTCAACTTCATACTGGTCTGTCTCCACCCTTTTATAACTTGACCTCTGAAATTTATTCTTAAAGATTACTTTCTTCTCAACAATCTTGTACATTAAATGGCTCTAAGTGATCAATTTTGTCTAAGAAAAAGTACTGATTGTATGTACACAGATTTAGGAGTCTGGAAATAGAACTGTAGCCCCGTCTGACAAAGATAATGGATTCAGTAGAAGCCCCTTCCTTTGCATATTCGTCCTTCCAAAATCTGCTCCTGGTAACACTCTTTTCTCAGGAGTCTCCTCTCCCTCTCTCTCTTTATCTTTAGTAAAATCATAATCATTTGTATTTCCTTTGACACTTATTGCATGTTATATATATATATATATCTCAGAATATCCATAGTTTATTTTTCATTTGATTTTCTAAAAATACTCTTCAATTTGAAATTATTAGGTGATAATTTTTATTACTTGTTTGTTATTACTTTATTTTTGGCTGATGTCATGTTTTATTGCTTAGTTGTTTGGTTCTCAGTATTTTAGAACCCACCTAAACTCTAAAAAAATAAAGAAATTTAATAGTTAATTCTTCAAATAACACTAAGACAGATCTGTGTGTTTATGTGTGTTTGTCTAATTTTGGGGAGAGATATGTATATATATTTATGAAGGATTTGCCTTCCAAAGGGTGGAAGAAGAAAACAGAGTTTAATTAGTGCTGTTAGCTAGACATGATGAAAGAAAGCTGCTTGCAAGTAAACATTATGGCAGGTGAAGAGTTGAACAGTCTCTTTTCTAGAGAGCACCACTTTTGTGGTGCTCCAGTGTTTTGCTGTGTTTTGCTGCAGTAATCTCTATGCCTTCTGTTTCCTTAAATGAACTGCTGCTTATTTTCAATTGATAGCAATAGAAAATCCTAAGGTTATAACAAATGATATCAAAATTAACTGACCTTTCTTCATCTATTTTCCTTTCATCCTCTAATTACTTTGTCCCTCCTCACTGATCTATCCTTATTTCAAAATGTGGTCTGTGGTAATTTGACTAACTTCTTAATTCACATTTCCTGCTCTAGAGGAAAGAGCACGGTCATTTACAGCAGAATGTGCGATGACATTTTAAAAACACAAGGTCCAGCAAATATTATAATTAAATATAGTGAAAAGACAACTTTTTCTTTGGCAATGCTCAACTCTAATGAAAGTGTATTTCCAGTACCAAGAATAGTATTTTGATTTTCACCCAAACGATAGGACTAACATTTGGGCCATACACACCATGAGAGCTGGACCAGCTGTTTAAATGTCGAAATAATTTCATATTTGTTGAGACATAGTCTGTTCCAAGCCTTCTGAGTGTCTCCTGCCACCCTTGTAGCCCAGGGCAGACCTTTTCATCATCCTGGAAGTAACAAGTTAGAGGACTGCCTCCAGACTCTGCATGAGTTTTACAAACTGGAGCTTATTCTAATTAGTCAATGACTTTATAACTAGCTGTCAAATAATTTGAATATGAGTCAGCTCATGAAATTTGGCCTTGGAACTACTTCAGTGTACTTGGAAATACATGGATTTAACATTTTATTCTCCTTGTGCCATTGCATTATTACATAAATTATTCAAAATAGTAACACTTTGATTAATAAGATCATTAATGGATTTTGAAATTAAATACAACCTTGATTGGAGAAAATAAATCATTTTCTATCACAGGATGAGGACCTGCATCTACACAGTACTAGGTAGTGCCTGGTAAGGGCCACTTCATTTACTTTCTGTCTTCATACAACACCATGTCTCCTGTCTCAAGGTGCTATGCACCTTAAGGGGGAAATGAAACAATTCAACATGAAATACACCATCAGAAACAAACACATGAGAAAATCTTGCATAAAGCAGAGATTCTTTTATTGTAAAATCATATTAAAATATGAACTGTCATGCAAGGCAATAAAAATAAGTTTAATTTTTTTAAAAAAATTTGTTTTGTGGAAACTTAGCAACCAAATACTCTTGTTCATATTAAATTTTAGGATTGGTAATTGAAGTCTATTATACAGGTAATCTATATAATATCTTAAGTGGAATACCAAGGACCGTGTTAGGTATCTATAAAGCATTTTTGGAACAGGCACACACACATACACACACACACACATACAAATGCCTTTGCCTCACAAATAGCTTTAATATGGGCCAAGAAAGTACTTGAGTCAAGGAGCTTTAGTTAATTATGTGCATGCTGAGAGTTTTAGGGGGAAGTTCAGTGATGTCTGCAATTTACTTTGAAGTGCACCAAAAATAGGATGTGTTAATAATTGGAAAGAAAAATAAAGGATAGATATTTGATAAAGCATTTATGTAAAAATGTTAGTTTTGTAATCTAGGTAATAACTAGTTCACTGTAATATTCATGAAATGTTGCTATATATTTGAAAAATTTTTATAATAAAATGTTGGAAAAGTCTATTTTTTCATGAAGTGCCAGTTCTCCATAAATCCATTTTCATAATATTATAATTCCCTCCCGTGGGACTGATACAAATGGACGAGTTTGAGTCACAAGAGTTGTGTCAAAATATTTTCTTCATACCCTAATAAAGTAAAAGTTAGAACAAGGCTCAGACTCTGAGGAAATAGCATTGATGAAACCTGGGCTTTGTGTAATTTTCCTAATATGTATTTCTTGTGATAGAACCCAACAGGGTTGACGGTTGATATTACAGACAATACGGATGTAGGGAGTTAGTATTTTCGTCATTTTTCCATATAATATGAATAACACTGAGTGTTTAAGGAATGTTATAAAGATACACATGTGCTTAATAATCATGGTACTTGTTTTTGGATGCAATCTCATAAGATTTTAATAAAAACAAAAGTGAAACATGGAAATATGATAGCTAAATGAAGGGCAATGTTTACCATTTTTGAAATGAACTTCAAAAGTAACAAGAATTTATGTATTTTTATTAGAAATTTAAAGAAAATTATCAACCAATACACAATATTTAATTGGATATAATTCATCATGAACAATCTCCATTTACACATTGGAAAATGTATGCTTACATCTTGATAATTTCTGGATTATTGTAATTCTCTCATTAAAAGGTAAATGAGTGAGTCAGACACTAAGAAGTATAGATTTATAATTCCTTGAGCTCTTCTATGAGTAGAAGAGTCAAGTAAGAGGTTTTTTGGGAGTTGGAAATAGAATGTAAACCTCCCACTTTTTAATTTTTTGCCACTACCTAAAATGCAAGACCATCTACAGGCTACAATTCTACAACTGTAGCCTTTTCCCAGAATGCTCCGTCTTAACCTCTGTTCTTAACTGAAATCAAATTCTTACCCAAGAACACCACCAAAAGATAAACCTAATAATTTCATGTGTTTTCTTATTATCATTTTTACTCTGTAAGTTAAAAAGGGAGGTCGTTTAGTTGGGAATTAAAATTTTTCTTAGCTAAAGTTATTTTCCAAATTGAATATTATATCTCCTAAATGAACCTTTAAAAATAATGCATTCTTCAGCACACACACACAAAAAAACCCATAACAACTTAGCTTAGAGATCAGCTTACCTACCCCTAGATAGTTGATTTTGGGTTAATGGCATTACACAATCAAATGTCTGCTTATACAATGCAACAATAATCTTCCAGTGTTTTCTAATACTTAAAAATATTTCAGATGTTTGTATTTAGGTATAAAAATACCTAAAGTATTATGTTTAAAGTTAAAGTATTATGTTTACTCTAAAGTGTTGTATTAATTCATTGGGAGTATTGGCTTTTTTTTTTCTCATAAAAACTAACTGTAGCCAAAAAAGGTAGGAGTCAACTATGACAAGAGGACTGAATAACAGCAACAAAAACTATCCAACAAGAGACCTTTATTAGTAATAATTAGTAATTTGGGGATGAGTTGTAATTGAAACATGCATGCCTGGAAGAATCAAGGAAATGATTATATCTTAACAAGCCAAAGCAGATGGTCCATTTTTGTTTAGAGTGTTCAGATGAGACTGCTGAACCTAAAAATTATGGCGTCCATTTCAGAACCAGGACTTCTAGATATTATTTCTCATGTGGTAAAGAAAAAAAATAAATGTATCCTTTTACAGAGCAACGCTCTCATGTGGAAATAGCTGTTACATATGAAATATTGTTTCTCATTATTGTTCATTATAGTATGCTTTTCATGATTAGTTTACCTATTTTTTATCTATCTGCCACTGAATATAAACAATAAGACATCAGCATGAATGGAAATACCATGTCTGACATACAATATTAAAATTACAATAAAAATATTTGCATATACCCAATTAAATACTATAAAATCACTTGGTATAGAAACACACAGGTGGAGGGAGGAGTTGATGGTAAAAGAATGAGGGTAGTTTCTACTGAGTGAGGAAGAAATATAAAAAGGAAATTTAAACTTAATTGATATCAGAAGCATAAACACATATATGATTCATTAATGTCGACAACACCTTAGTTTTATCAGACTGATATTCTTACGCCGTATAAAGTCTGCAGCAGTTGTTCGGTAATACTTGTGATGCTCTCCTCACGTGATTACACTACGCTTGCTATTTTACATGTACTTTCACACCAAATTAGTCAGGAAGGTATTACTATTATTCCAGTTGTATTTATTGGAAAATTAAAGGTCATGGTGATGAAATAATTTGACTGTATTCCCAGTTACTGAATGTCGTAGCTCTGCTTCTAACTTACTTCTGACCTGAAATGTTTGCCTTAAATTATACTCATTAATGTATAGTTTTTAAACAGAAAAAACCTAGAGTGACATGTGAACATGCAGTCAGTATCTCAAATTATTTCTATAAAAGAACCTTATCAGGATGATGACATGCTGTAGTTTTACTATACGGTATATTCCAGAATCCTTTAACTCAGCCATGCTCACTTCTATTCAGCCTTAAAATTTGTTTAACTCATCCTCTGTGGCTCTTTCCTATTGCACAGAGTAAAGTTTGGTGTCCCATAGATCTGTGTGCTCACGTCTGTTGCAGCACTTAACACACTGAGTGTAATTGCCCGTTTACTTTTTGCTTTCCTACACTAGGCTCTCTGCAGAGTTTATGCGAAACACTTGGTAGGCTTAGCTTCTCTTTGTAGTAAGCAGTCCTCACGTAGCAGAGAGAAACAAAGCTAGGCTTTTGAGAGAGTTATTTGGCTATCAAGAAATATCATTAAATGGAGCGTCTAAGAACAACAACCGCAAAAGACCAATATTGTGCTCTCTGATGGCATCTTTGAAAAAAAAAAACAAAAAACAAAACCCTTAGTACACACCAGAGGATCTGATGGCATCTTTTGATTCAGAATTTCTGGGTGAAGAGTGATATGTCAGAGCTATACTAGAACTCTCTTTGCTCTTTGAACCAAACTGAGAGATAAATGCACATTGCAATCCTGCAGGATCAAATCCGGAAGAAATGCCTTACGCCATTATTCTGATGCTTACAGACAATGATAGCTTTAGCATACATTACATTAAATATATTCTCCTCAAAACTTCTATTTTAAGATTTGCTATACCAATTCTGTCACATTGAATGTGACAGTCTAGCTTCTTTCTGCTAAGCATTTTAAGGCTTATTTTTATGTCTGGCTTAAATGGCCCTTGTGTACATTGTAGAAGTATGCATCATCTTGAAACTGGGAGTGGATTCTTATGACATTAAAAACAAACAAACTCTTAAGGTAAGGATTGTATAATATTAGCAAAATGATTCAATGGTATGGTGTTTAAATGTACATTGACATGGACATTAAACACAATTATTTAACAAGATGACCACTATGAAACCTCTACTTACATGGCAATAGAATTGACCTTTGGTCTGGTGGTGGACATCCATTTCTACAATACATGCAGTTAGCAAAGGCTAGATATTTTTCTTAAAACTGGTTGACAAGGTGAATAATAATGTTTTCAATATTTCCCAAGGGAAAAAATGTATGTCTTTCTATAAATTGTTCTAATTTTCAAGATACTTTTACTTGCAATATTATTTTTATCTATTATATTTCCAACTAGATAGTCTAGAAGGAACTTACCTTTACCCAAAACTATACTCAGTGATTTTTTTTTTTTTTACCTAAACCAGAGCTCTAAGTTTTTATGTTTTGTCAAGGTTATAAATGTGCATTCATAAGGTGTCCAAAATTACAGATACTTTTAAGTGAAATAGCAAATGCAAATAGTGATGAACTGGGGGCCACATACTTTTAGTTCAATGTCCTGGGCATACATCTTTAAAATATTTAAAATATACATAATGATCCTTCCACTCCAATTCTAAGAGATGCTTCAGGAGAAAAATAATAGGTACATAATAAAAATGATCAAAAATAAACTAAAATCTGGTTAGAGATAGCTGTACCAACTACCATAAATTGAATAATTATTGCAACTTAGATTTGTGTTCATCTTTAAGCTTAGTAAGAGATAAAACAAAAGAAAAAGGAGATTTAGTTTAGCTAATACTCATTCACTGATACAAGGAAGTAAATGAGTTTTTCTGAAAATATCGGGTTTTTTTGCAGATAATTCTATGAAGAATTTGTTTTCTAGATACTGACATAAGCCATATTATATAATATGTTTGGCAATATCTTGGAATGAAGTACAATTGTGTTCTCATGTTTTTATATCGCTTATTTCTGAATGGCCAGGCTACAAGAAAATATCATCTCTAAATTCTAGAGAAGTATGTGCTATTTGCTATGAGACAACCCTAGTTGGAAGACCCTCAGGTACCATATAAATCTTATACTATTATATTCCAATTCTAAGCTCAATATTGGTTTGAGGGGACATAAGGCTTATAGAAATTCGAAAATCCTCTTTAAAAAGAAGAAAAGAAATTTTACTTTTGGAATATTTACAAGAATAGTGGCCATGTGAACACATAAGATTTGAAAGGGTTCAGGAGCTGAAGCTTTTATTTGTTCCTTGGGCAATCCTCTTCTGTCCCCTCCTCCTCAAACTTGCCCTTGCTCCTGTATTCTCCTGAGTATCCATCCGGATTTCAGACCAGACCTAAGAATGATCATGAATAGATTCTTCCCTTTCAATTAACCCATTTCCATCCACCATTCTAGCTCCACATTTGATATCCAAACCTATTGGTAATTTAAATTTTTAATATTTATTGTTTTTCTTTTTTGTTTAATAAAACGAACTCTTCAAGCCCTTTGTGATTTTAATCTTTTCCACTCATTGAACCCAATGTATTTGACACTCTGCTGCCATATGATCTAAGGGAGCAAGTGGTTCTGAAACTTAGGGTATACTCACGTCACCTGCAGTGGTCCTGAAATTTGCAGACACCTGGGATCCAGCGTCATAGATTTTATTGATTAGTTTGTGTGGTACCCTGAAATCTTATTTTATAAAAATACCTTACACAGTTTGCATGCAAATAGTACATATAGCTCATTTTGAGGAACTTTGCTTTGAGGAAAAGAACCACGTGGTTTGTGTCTTTCCTTTTCTTTAAAAGGCACAATGCCTCGTATATCACATGCATTTAATAAATACATAATTAATATATAAAATAATAAGCATTAAAATATTTCAGTGAGGTAATTTACAGGTACAGTTAAACTGCTGAAGAATGAGACTGATGACTTTAATTTTCTTTGGGGGATTAAATTTGAAGGCATTATTGCGGTCTAACCATCACGTGCTTTTGAACAACTTGCTTTTGAAAACAGTAAATGTGTTTGCTAGAATTTCGGCTTTCAATATTACTGAGATCTATAGACCAGTCTCTGGGTAATTTACATTTTCATTAGCTTCCCAAGTGGTATTTTCATTGTTGATCTTGGGAATCATTTTCCCAGAAGATTTCATAATCTGCATTTACTCCTCCTGAAGTACTTTTGCCAAAGAGCAATTTCCTCAGACACATCATTAGAAATTGTCACACGAAATATTGTATTTAAATTCTGAAAAAGAAAACCAAAAACATGTGCTTTAGGTATCACATGGAGAGTCCATTGATTGAACATTTTAAAGAGTTATATACTGTACCTGATGTTGATGTGTCCATGTTATTATCACTTTATCATGTATGGAGAGCACAGCACTGCCGCAAGCGTGAGGGAATATGTATCCTTAAGAGGGAGACAGAATGTTTTTAATTGCCTGAAGAATTTGGTCAGAAATTCAGTTGCAATAGTAGCGTTCCGGGCAGATGATTTTGGCCTCTGTAAGGTATAGGTCAATAGCATATTTCGACTAAGCATTGTTTACAATTTAAATTTTTATTTGACAGTAAGTAAAATTAATTTGAAGTAAAGCATGATACTAGCACATACAACAGGGTATATAAAATATAAAATGTATACCCACCTTGCTAAAGTATATTTGAACTAATTTTATTATATACTATAATTTAAAATAGTACCTAAAAATTTTCAATCTTTCCCTTGATATTTCAGAGCCCAGTTAAAAATATCCTAAGACTGTATCATTATCAATTTAACATTCATTAATATCAGGGATCCTTATTTTGTTTATAACATTAGAGACTAAATGGGAAAAACATAACTGTCATGGTGGACATGGTAGAAAACCTTGGCTTTATCCTTTTTAGGTGTTTGACCTTTGGCATGTGTCCTCAACATAGCCAAGTCTAATTTTCTTAAGTTTTTTTTCCAAATGAGTGGGAAGAGCCTTCATAACATGGTCATAAGAATTGCAGGAATAACATATCTCTGGTGTGTCTCAGAGCAATTTAGGGCAAGGACGACTATTCAAAACTCATTGCACTACTCTGCAATTTGATCAAGCTGTGTTAAGTATTTAGGTGTTAGAGCTAAACTCTCGGGGCATAGGTGATATACCTGAAGGTATCTGAAGGGTGAGTCTGATGAATGCCTGCACTACATATAATTCATCGTGATTTTATACAAGCCTGTGAGTATTGAACTGCCCAAACCTTTAGACAAAAATATTATCTTGGGAATGAGTGGTGTTTTAAAGCTGCTTCAGAAAATGATTATTTTAGTCAAAGTCCATGCTTGCTATGTGTGATCTGTGATATAACACAAAATCCCTGCTGGATTCTGGTTTCTTGTCACTTAGATCTTTTGACTTGGTCTTTTTCTTCCAGAAATCTCAGACTGTTGCCAGAAGTTGGTGCCTATATTATAGATTCTCCCCATCTTATTTTACCAATTCTAGAGCCCCCTGACCTTGTCTGATCTGTAAGTCTTCACTGTCTAAAAAGACAGTGTTTTACCTTATTTGATTGTTTTGAAGATCAACCCGAGCACCTAGACTTCGCTAGCTGCCTCCTTGCTAAGCACTTGGCTTTAACCCCCTGCCCCTGCCCCATATTGCCCTGCCTGACCCTGTTACATGCAGTTTTCATTTGACATCTCAACCTCCAACTGCTTCATCAGATGTACTGGCTCTTGATCCTCAAGCCTTTCCTGCGACACGGACTTCTTTTTAAGACATGTACTTAGTCTGGTGACAAAGGCAAATTTCCTTTTAGTTTCTTTAGTTCTGTTAAAAGCAATTTTAGTAATAGCCGCCAGCAGACCATCAGATTATCAAATGTTCTATACATCAGATTGTCCACAATCACAACTTTTTTTTTTTTTTTGGCCCACTTGGCAGCAATGGATCATCATTAAATGTTGCAGGGAGGCCATTCATAAATAGAACATGTATGAAACCTCTTGCTGGTGGTCATTGCCAAGAACTGGTGTATGAGACAATTTATTTTCTGGCCTAAGAACAAAATAGCATTATTTTTAATATTTACTGAATTATCTATTGAATTTATTTTTGGCAATATAACATTAGGGAGACTTGAAGGTGTTTATAAAAGGGTTTCATTAGTAGTGCAAGAAAGTGGTCATCTCCAGACGCAACACTTACGAGTGCGCTGTAATGACCCTGATGTGCGTTCATTGTTTGAGGCTTTTCTCCAGCTCTGGATAGTAGCAATGATAATTCCACCATAAAAAAGTACTTTTGCATAAACATTCACCATGTCCAAAACTTTTTCACATGATTCGTCTCATTTTATCACAGACAAGGCTCTGTGGTGCAGGTGGGATAAATTTGGTGTACTCATCATACATCCAAGCTGCAAAAGCCCATGGCAGCGTGCAGTTTATCTCTACTAACAAATAGTGAACCAGAACAAATACTTTCTTATTTCATCAAAAATGTTACTTGTAATTTTAGTACATGAATCAGATAAAAGCAGGGCTTGGCTAGTTGAACCAAAAAGAAAGAATGCATAAACCTGTTGGCTCAGCCTCTTAACTCTGGTACTCCACGGAACACAGTTTTAAGGAAGAGGTTATTTGATCCATTGTGCATTAAAAAGCAACAACAACAAAAACAATTATTCTGATGTAGGGTAAGATATTGGTGTAGAGGAGAGCTTGTAGGGTGTAGGTATAAGACTCAGTGGCTATCTATCCACAACGAGGGAGAGAAAGCCTAAGGCAGCCAGAAAAACATAGTAAAAACTTCCAGTGTGTTTTAATGAGTTGTGTTTACGGTAGGTTGGGTAGCTGGATAAATTTAGCTTAAGTAAGGAATTGTATTTTTATGCTTAATATCATATTTTCCTTCTAATAATAATCATTTATAAACTGCTTTTTAATAAATTGTGCCTTCTATTCAATTGAAGCACGAAGAAAAATCTGCTGTTACAACTGAAAATCTACTGAATATCACTATTAAACAACCCCATAGACTACTTAGGAAAATACCTAACATAATAAATCCTGGGCAACTGGTGAGACCTATCTGTTAAATTTTGCTTTTATATTCTACTATGCCTCAATTAATGTCTTTTGTCACCATTGTTCTAGAATGTAATAGGATAAGGAAGTAATTTGTTAATAAACAAAATGTGTTCACAAGTGGCTCTTGTAATAATTTTTAATAAACTTGGACAAGTCATTTAACTGTGTAGGGTCTCATTTTGTTGCTTGTCAAATGGTGACAGCAGCACTTATCTTGTGGGTTAATGTTCCATGTTTGAATTAATTTATGTAAATCCAGTAGCAGTGCCTGGCACATAGTGAGTAAGTGCTCAATTAATAATGGTACCGACATCTACTGTTCATTCTGAGCTGAGAGAAAGAAAAATGTAGACCCTGCCTTGAGAGTTTGTCTAGTTGGCCAAACTGATCTTGAAAACAGATCTTTGAGCCAGGGATCCTTAGCGATTAGCTGGTTCCAGGATTGAGGCAAGGTAGTTAGAAAGTGAGTTGAGAATATCTTGCTATGCCAAAAAATAATGAATTGCTAAAATAACAAAGAAGGAGAGGATATTACACATGGACACAGAAGCCAGGTGTAAGGGTTCCCACTTGTCAAATCTGGGATACTTGAACTACATTAAGTACAGTAATGCATTTAACTCATTAAAAGAAATAGATAATAAGTAGATAAATGAATAAATATATTAATATATATGCATGTACAGATACAAATATACGCAAGCAGGAGAGAAAGGAGTCCTTTGCTGAAGTAGAATGTAGAAGACTACCTGGTAAATGTCTAGGCACAGGTGGAGTGGGAAAATCATTATTTGCTATCCTCAGAGTCGGGATTGGATCAGGTAGAAATCATCAATGAATACTAGATCTAGGGAAAATTTTTGATAAAAAGCAAGATAGTTGCATGGTCTTAAAGTTTTTTCCACTGACTGTTTATTAGTTACAGAGAGAAAAAAGAAGTAATTATACAGTAAAACAGCTCCTTAATCAAGTGATCAAAACTAACTTCGTCAGTAAAGGACTCATAGATAGCATGTGTGTTCAGATGTAACATGCTGAGAACACATCACATGTGCAGTAATCCAGCTGGGAATGAGAGGCCTGAGTTGACTCACAAGTAAACACCAGATAAACACAAAATTAAACAGTGTATATTAAATAAAAGTGGGGAGTCATTTTATTTAAAAAGTTAATGTCATAAAAAAACAAAGAAAATCTGTGGAAATATTCCAGATTAAAGAAGCCCAATTAAAAATGACAATTAAATAGTCTCTAAACTTAAGCAGGATTCTCTATTGGAAGAAAAAAATTAATTAAAAAATGTAGAGATGACATTATTGGGTTATCTGACAAAATTAGAATATGAGTGATAGACTAAAATATTTTAATGCATACATATTGTATTAATGTTGCACTAATGTTAAATTTTCTGAGTTTGCTAATTGTACAGTAGTCCCTCCTTATCCATGAGAGTTAGGTTTCAAAACTCCCAGTGAATGCCTGAAACCACAGATGGTACCAAAACTTTTATATATATATATATATATATATATATATATATATATATAATGTTTTTTTCTATGTATACACCCTTAGGATAAAGTTTAATTTATAAATTAGGCACAGTAAAAGATCAACAATAACCAATAATAATATAGAACAATTATAACAATATACTATATAAAAGTTGTATCAATATGGTCTCTCTCTCTCTCTCTCAATATCTTCCTATACTGTACTTACCCTTCTTCTTCTGATGATGTGGGATAACACGATGCCTAAGCGATGAGATGAAATGAGCTGAATGGTGTAGACATTGTGATGTAGTCTTATGCTACTACTGAGCTTCTGACAACACCTTGTAAGGAGGGTCATCTGCTTCAGGGATGCTGGGTCATTGATCCCTGGCAATGTCAATGGATGGAAGGGCATTAGGAGTAGAGGTCGATGTGTGAGTAAGGGCAGGTAGCATGTGTGCAGCATGGAGATGCTGGACAAAGCCCAGCAAGACAGCACTAAATTTCATCAGAGTGTGCAATGTAAAACTGATGAATTGTTTATTTTTGGAATTTTCCATTCAGTATTTTCAGACTGTGATTGCCTGTGGGCAACTGAAACCTCAGAATATGAAACCACAGATAAGGGGGGACTTCCGTACTGTGGTTACATAGGGGAACGTTGCTATTTGTAGGAAATACATACTGAAATATTTAGGAGTAAGAAGCCATTATACATGTAACTTGTTCATAAATGGTTTAGGAAAAAAGGATGCGTGTGTGTGTGTGTGTGTGTGTGTGTGTGTGTGTGTGTAAACAGAAGGAGAGAACAATAAACAAATGAAGTAAAATGTTAGCAATAGATGCATCTAGCTAAAAAAAAATGTGGAATTTCTTTGTTCTAATTTTACTTTTGCAACTTTTCTGTGAGTTTAAAATTATTTCCAAACAGAGAGTTAAAAAAATAAAAACAGGTCCTCAAATACCAACGCATTACTTTCATCAAAATAAAGTAAATATAGTGAAAGGCTCAACTCAGAGTTTACTGATATGCTTGTTTTATTTCTGTTTTTTGTGAATGGCCTACAGACACTCATTTTGTTATCCAGTGGAAATTATTATTCAAAATCATGCGAGTGAGGGAAAAAGTTTTTCTGGTTAGTTTGTAGATCAACTCCCTTGCTTTTCTCACAGTATTGTTTTAGGAACAATAAAATGCATGTGAGTTTTACTTTCAGTTTTTATAGAAGAGAAATAGCTACAAGAAGGGATCACATCTTATAAATATTCTGAGTATTTTTATCGAGTTTTTTTTTTTAATTCACTGTTCTAAGAGTCTTACTGCTTGGAAACAAGGTCCATTGCCTACTCTACCTGCTTTTTTACTATACATGCAGATTTTGTGGGAATTACATATCATATAATATAGAATCTGTGAGAATTAATACTTTTACATAGTTTAATATTTGTTGGTATTTCTTAAAAAGGTATGAAATTAAAAATATCTTCAAACCTTTAAGATCTTTCTTTAAGAAAAGTACCCATACTGGCAGAATTTCAAGTTCCTCTGAGCTGTTTTTATTAATAGATATGAAGGTTGTTTTGGTTTTATGATCAGTAAATTCCATGTTGATGCTTTGTAATTTATGCTTTTATTGTTTCTTTTATTTTCAGTTGGGAAAATATTTTATTTTTTATGCATAGAGGGTTTTTTTTATTTCAGCATATTAAGGGGGTACAAATGTTTAGATTACATATATTGCCTTTGCCCCACCCTAGTCAGAGCTTCAATCATGTCCATCCGCCAGACGGTGTGCACCATACCCATTAGGTGTGAATTTCTCCATCTTCTCCTCCCCCTTCCCATCTGCCCAAAACTTGATGAATGTTACTACTGTATATGCACATAAGTATTGATCAGTTAATACCAATTTGATGGTGAGTACATGTGGGGCTTGTTTTTCCATTCTTGTGATACTTTACTTAGTAGAATGGGCTCCAGCTCTGTCCAGGATAATACAAGAGGTTCTAGATCACCACTGTTTTTTTGTGGCTGAGTAGAACTCCATGGTATACATATACCACATTTTATTAATCCACTCATGTATTGATGGGCACTTGGATTGTTTCCGCATCTTTGCAGAATTCTAGAAGAAAATGTAGAAAAAATCTCTTATAGACATTGGCCTAGGCAAAGAATTCATGAAGAAACCCCAAAGGCAATCACAGCAACAAGAAAAATAAATAAATGGGACCTGATCAAATTAAAAAGCTTCTTCACAGCCAAGGAAACTATCACGAGGGCAAACAAACAACCTACAGAATGGGAGAAAATATGCTCATGTTATACATCCGATAAAGGGCTGATAACTAGAATCTATATAGAACTCAGGAAAATCAGCAAGAAAAAATCAAGCAACCTCATTACACAGTGGGCAAAAGACATGAACAGAAACTTTTCAAAAGAAGATAGACTAATGGCCAACAAACATATGAAAAAATGCTCAACATTTCTAATCATCAGGGAAATGCAAATCAAAACCACAATGAGATGTCATTTACTCCAGTGAGAATGGCCTTTATCAAAAAGTCTCAAAACAAAAAATGTTGATGTGGATATGGAGAGACAGGAACACTCCTATACTGCTGGTGGGAGTGCAAACTAGTGCAACCTCTGTGGAAAGCAATATGGAGATATCTTAAAGTGATACAAGTAGATCTATCATTTGATCCAGTAATCCCAATCCCATCACTGGGCATCTACCCAAAGGAACAAAAGACACTGTATAAAAAAGACATCTGCACTAGAATGTTTATAGCAACACAATTCACTATTGTTTATTTTAATTGGAAGTTTATAAGACATCACCAAAGACTTGATAATAACTTGATCAAACTGGCAATTATAAATTAAGTGATGATTACTACCTCAGAATACTCATAGTTCATGAGAGTCAATAGATTAAACATCTACCCAAATTTGAACATACAAGAAGAATGTCAAATAGGTGAATAAAAGTTTTCATTTGAGAACTGAATCTTAACAATTCTATCTTCATTAACCTATAATGAACATTTTGGGGTACAAGTAGATTTAGAACTTTGATACCTGAAAATTCACACATCTGAAATATCTATAAACTACTGAAAAAAAAATTCTATTTGAGTCTCTCTGCTCTACTCTCTCTAAAAAGATATTTCAAGTGTCCAAAAGCTAATAGAATTGCTTCAGGCTTTTGGTTTAAATTTTAGATGCACTGTCAAAAATAACTCCAGGAATAAAATATAGCACATTAGTTATTTCTAAAACATTGTTAACAGACCATAATAAAGTTGGCGAATACTGGTGAATAAAAAAGAAATGAGCAAAGGAATTAAGAGAAACATAAAGACAGTTTTATATAAATAAATGAAGAAAAAACATTAGAGAATTTGGTTCAGTTCTGGGATTTTGAGCTGACTACAAGGAAAAAAACATTTATATCTTATGGAATTATCCATTGAAACTAAATTGTTGGCATATAAGATTAGGTATGTAACTTAAAAGGAGTTTGATGATCTTGTAGCATGCTCCTTAATTATGTCCAGATCATAATTTCCATTATTGATTCTTGTAAAGAGCAATTTAGATGGGTCTAGATGAGTGTGAAATAATAGCTTTAATTTTTATAAAACGGTTAAATTTGTACCCTTTCCACTGCTAAGTAGACTTTTAACATTTGAAAACTTTGGTTTATAATTGTCTTTATTATTCTTCAAGAGGACTAAAAAGGGTATGATAACTTTCTTCATGCTATACAAATTTTATTTTCTAAAATAAATGAGTATGTACTGTATTTTAGTCTGAGCATTTCATTTATTATCATGCAGGGAGAAACAGATTTTATTCTATTACGATCCACAATATTAACATAAAAAGCTGATTCAGACATATTTTTTTCTTCTCTATTAAAAAGATGCTTAATTTTTCTTTTCATTTGTCTTTTTTGAATTCTTGGGCTATATAGAATGCCAATTAAAGAAGACATTTTTATGGTTTCTGACTTGTATATAGATGAAATAAGACAATAACCTGAGAAGATGAAAGACTTGATTCAAAGATCAGAATAGGAAACAAAAATACACTAAAGAATTCTGAATTTGAAAGCCACAGTTAAGATCCCCAGGCATAGAAAATGAAACATTTTTAGTATATACTTATATGCAACATCTTAATAATTAGATTCAACACAATTTGGTAAAATGAAAAGTACTAAGGTAAACATTCTTTGAAAACCATTTTACTCCAAATATTTGGAGCCATCACAGACTGATACAGCTTCAAATATTGTCCTCCATTAATCCAATTGTGTTAATTTAAAATCTTACTCTCATGAAGAAAAGCTTCTGATAAGGCCTATTCTGCCTCTTGATGTAGATTATAGTTAGATAGTGGCCTGGGATTTCTCTGACTTAAAATTAATATTATTAACACATGATTTGGGTGTGGGCAAACCCCACCCATGGACCAATTCCGGCCCACTGCTTGTTTTTTGGTAATAAAACTTTATTGGAACACATCCACACCCATTTATTAATATACTGCCTGTGGTTACTTTCATCCTACAACGAGTTCAGTAGTCGTGACAGAGACCTCACCTGCAAAGCCAAAAATATTTACTAGCTGGCCCATTACAGAAAATATTTCCTGACCACTGGCTTTATACCAATATTATGCTTGCTTGAAATTTAATTGTAATATAGCTCTTCCAGTATATCGCTCCTCTCATTTTGTTTTTTGTTTGTTTTATTTCAAAATAAGCAACACTCATCTAGATTTTTTTTTCATCTATCTAATAGACTAGTTTATATTTTCAAAGGATTTCTGTTGGAAAAAATAAAATAATGTTATTTTCTTAACAGTGGTAGTTGAGTTCCAATATGTGCCTTTGCTGATATCTATGTAATTATGCCCCTAACTCTGAACTTTAAAAAGATAATTTTGCTTTCACAGTGTCTACTCTTGTGACCATGGCAGCTAGACGTTTACTTCAGTGTCTCTGAAGCTGATCACTGTGGATATATGCTGTGGGCTTCTCTGATTGCTGACAACAGGTATGAAGTCGAGAAAAAAGGGATGGGGTATTGGAAAGGGGATTTTGCAGAGCAAGCATTTTCTTGATTTATCTTGTCAATATAGAAAAGATAATATGCAAAATATTCAAATATTAGAAAATTATACATTTTAAATATTAACTTTGGCTATGTTTAGAAAGAACATTTTAAAAGATATAATTTAAGAAGATTTTAATGAAAATAACTTAGGCAGCAGCTGCCAAAAAAAAAAAACATCAAGGCATAATAGTAGAAGAGGTTTTTGGGAAAAGAGACCCATGGGGTAAGTAGACATTGGGTGAAACACGGCCCCAGGAAAAAATGAGAGAATATTCAAAGCTTCTTTGTGCCTGTGAGAAGGACATGGAGGTTGGCTGAGAGAGAACGAAAAGACCTGAGGAAGTGTTTAATTTAGAACAGGAAATGACACAGTAGGTGCTGTGTGAACTACACAAGCAGAGCTTAAGTAAAAACTGAATACCTGAGCAGACATCGGTGCTTGAAGAAGATCCCGTTTGAGCACTACATGTGGCAAAGCACATACATGCAAACACGGACAGACAAGGACAGGCCAAGGACCAAATGCTGTTGCAACCAACCTAACTCAACGTTATGGCTCTAGAATGATGTGTCGGGAAGAAGCTGGTAGGGAGGGGTGAGGTGGAGTGGGGGCAAGGCTGGGGAAGTCTAAACAGACTGGGTTTGAACCTATAATACAAAATTTAGCTAGAATTGGCTAATGCGATTTCTGGTAGTATTAATAGAAAGAATTCAAGATTTGAAATTAAAATGTTGCTGAGTGATCAAGAAATAAATGTCTTGTCGGCTGAATGATGGCAGGGGAGAGGTGGGGGAGTGGCTTTGTATGTCTTGTTTTGTTTGCCCCTGTCCTTTCAACACCTGATTCAAAAGCATTAATGCTTACGTGTTAACGTGTGAACCACTCTCTTAGTGAGGTTGGCAAGAGCCCTCTGTCCTTTACATGTTTAGAATGTAGAGTTAGAGAAGAATGTATGCACTAAACAAGGATATTTCTGTGCTATTAAATTAATAATGTACACATATTAAAAATCATAAAATATGAAAGCAATAAATTTAATATATTTTTGTCTTCTCATTTAGAACTGACTCAAAATATTTGTGTAAATTGCTTTAACTTTTGGCACATATGCATGTCCCTTAAAATGATGAAGTCATATATACAAAAACTTTTAGTGTTATATTTTACTGACAAATAACTCATTACAAATGCTTATATTCCATATTTGATGGCTAGAAACTCATATTCTTTACCAACTTTCCTTCCCTTAGGACACTGAATTTATTTGTATAAAATAAAACTGTATAATGATGATCTAATTTTCTTTTCATAGCTCTCACAATATACTTAAATTTCCCTTTAACACTAATTTTGGCATTATTCAGTGTTTTTTTTTTTTTTACCTTTTATTTTATTTCTTTCAATGTCTTCCAAATGACTGTAAAATAGTCTTTCTAAATGTCTAATAGATTAACCAGAAAAAATAAAATACTCTTATGATGATAGTATCTGTAATTTTGTCAATGAAACTGGAACAAGAATATCCTCTGCTTCCTTAGAGTTTAGCAAACTCTGGGGCCAGCAGAGAGTTTGTTTGTCAGTGATATCTAGACTGGTGATATTTCGTCTAATAGCGCTGATGTTATTTCCTTAACTTGAGACTATATAAAGACAGGAAAATAATTAGTGAATGACTGGACCCGCTGTATCGGATGAACTATAAGCAGCAGATACAGCTTGCTGAGAATTTGTTCAGGATTTACGTTGATCCGTAGTTCAAATTAGAGGGAATAGACGTCTTCACAATACTGAGTCTTTCAATCTATGAACAAGATATATCTCTATTTTTTCAGTGTTTGTTTTTTCCCTCAGAAGCTTATACTTTTCCGCATATTTCTTGCACATATTTTGTAAGATTTATACCTAAATATATACCTTTTTGGTGTTAATGCAAACGGCCTTACTCTTTTAGAATTTTAAATGTATACTTTTAAAGTATATATTGAGATGTTAAGTTTCGACACATTAAGAAAGCTAAATATCAATTTAGGTTTAATTAATGTCATCTCTTACCCCTTCTGAATAAGTAATGTAAAATAGTTTACATTTTGTGCCTTTTAATTTTCTTTTTTTAAGTGGATAAAAAAATTGTATTTTGATATATAATTAATATTCATGATTAATGGAGATAGTTAAAAGTGGTAGTATTAATGGAGAAAGACAGCGACGACAAGTACTTTTGTAAAAAATGCTATGAAGTAGCAGCTACCTACAACTAAGTGTTCATGGCACTCTTTCTGCTTCTCCACCCTCACTCCCTCCAGATGAGAAAGAAAATAAAATCACAGAAATTCTTTCCACCACCATAGGAATTCCAAAAAATATGATATTTATACAAACAGTTGAAGCCTATAAGGACATAAGCTATTTTAATTTTATTTTAATGTCACTGGACTTATGATTGAAGAGGTTTTCTTTAACACAAACTGGTAATTATTCTGAACATAAATTTAGCAGTCTGTAATATGGATCGTCCCTAAGAAATGAACATTTGAAGCGGCAGTAAAGGTAAAATGGCATAAGATTGGCATGAGATGAATTTAGAGGCCTCCAGACACCTGACACTTTCCAAATTAAATCAATAAGTGAAACTCTGTGGTCCTCTAGTCCAGCTGAAGTGAAAGCGTGCACATCAAACATTCTGCAACATTCGTTAACATCATAGCAGCGGTTGTAGCAGAATATTGCATTTGGAAATTAAGAGTTCTAGAATTGTTTATAACCTCAGTAACAAATATGAATATTCTTACCTATTGTAAGATATTGACTTTGGCAAAAGATCTTCATATATTTAAAAATAAAGATTTGAGAAAGGAAAATGTGAGAAACATAACAAGCAAAACAACCGATGCATTGAAAGATGAGTATAAGGTCATATGGGTGATATACACTGGCTCTGTTATGGGAAAGGTAGACCATTGTGTCCGTGCTTTAATTGTTAAAGACACATGCATACTTATGATGGGAGTGTAAGCAAGTGAGTGGATATAGAGGACTTAGTGAATGATTAGATAATTATGATGAAATAACTGCCTGAAAGTGCAGTTTTTCAGGGATAGTGAAATTACCATTGGCATGAACCAAGACATCTAATAGAATTTGAGAAGTTCAACATTAAATGTCATAGAAATTATGCATTTGTTTATTCAATAACATCTGTACCGTGCACCTTCGAGGTGCTAGGTTCTAAGCTCACAGTGTTAAGCAAACCACATATCAATCCAATATTATAAAGCTTAAAGCTAAAAGTACTCATATCAATCAATGAGAATTTACCAAATAATAATACTTGCTTTAAAGAAAAAAGAAAACATCTCTTTGTAGTAGGTAAAACACAGAAAGCTAGCATAATCTGGGTGCAGGGGTCAAGAAAATGTCATTTGTAGAAATGTAATTTAAACAACATCTTAAAGGCTCCTACCAGACTCACCCACCATAGTTCCAAGAGGTATTTCTAACCTTGTACTCTGGTGCTACTACTTCTTCCCTTGTTTCTTCCACCTTAGGATATTTGCAGCTTCCTGTTGCTGTTAAATTCTAGGTTGTCTCACCATCTGCTGTTTGGATTTTCCACATGTCCATCACCTGTATAACAATTACTTGTAATAATTTTCTCTGTTACAATTAAAGTGGTTTCATTTCCCAGTTGCATTCTCACTAATTATCTGCTCTAAATTTCAATCATGATCTTTTCTTTTAACGTATTACTTGAGCATTATTAGCAAAATAATGTTTTACTATAACGAATCATCCACAGCCATCACAAAGTGTATGATAATTTGGCCAGTTGCACAATAAAAATCAGGCCCTTAGTATACATTCGAATCACGTTGATTAAACTTAAAACATATGTCCTTTGTTATCAATACAACAGCAGAAAATTCTTATTTTTCTTAAGTCTCATATTCTATATCAAGTCATTTATAAACATGCCACTTAGTATTTAAAAGCCACTGTACCTGCCTTCATCAATAAACTGATCCAGGCTTTAATCACTACTTGTTCATCTAGTACACCGCATAAGACTGAATACTACATTCACCAACAGGAATCGATGTGGTTCTGTTTTAATGTAACTCCAAACAAACTGTGGCTATCATTGAAATGGCTCAAGTTCTCCCTCCACCCACTATTAGAGTCATCAAAGGCTTCTTAGCAAAACCTCAAATACATGCCCACTTCTCCCAAAGTTTGTTTGGACTCATAGTATTTAATATTCAGAGAATTTATAAAATGAATAGTTAACATTTCACAGAAGACTATAATCCTATCTAACTTTAAAGATAGGGAAGGAGGAGCAAGTTTTATTTGTTTTTTTTTAGTAAACATCAACTTTATGATAAAATAAGAATAAAAATCTTACACTGTTAAAATATTTTTAATGTTCCCATTCTTGATAAACCTTGCCTCTCCCAGAAAAATATAAAAAATGGAGAGCCATTTCAGCATCCACTTTTCTTGAACACATCTGATATTTGATATAACAACCATAACCACAGTGGATGAGCAGGAATAATGAGGGCATGCCCTAAATCTAAGGAAAAAAATGTGAGGACCAGAGGCAAACCCAAGTGATCATGGCCGCCTCGTCAGCCTGGGGACCTAAGGAAGGCAAGTTACACAAGGATCTGGCAGAATCCTCACGTTGGTTTTCTGAGCCATGGAGGAAGATCCATAATAGTAGTAAAGGCCAGGATATTAAATCAGAATCAATACCGAGTCTCAGGTAAAATGTCAGATATTACTGCCATCTTCAAAGTTATGAATGATGCAGGAGATGTGGTCCCCTTTTGTCTGCATTTGTCTCGCCAGCCTGGCCTCTGAGCAACACAGATGCAACGTAACAGACGGTGGTGAACCACCGCAGCCTCGTCCAAGCGGTGGCGCCGGTCACAGCTGCTTGCTCAGTTTGGTTCTCCACTGGGATTGCTCCGCATGCACTTTGGGTACTCGACGTCCAGCTGCTGAGCTGGGAAATGAATTAATTTCAATCACCATCAAAAAATAGGATTAGGATGAACTTCGAATTCACTTTTGAATGCACTCACATTTGAACTGATACAAATACAGATCCATCTTCTTTCTCAGGGTTATGTTAACTCTTCTGCTCTCAGTGACAATACAGTTGAAAAAGTGGAAAAGACATTTAATAGATATTTGATTTTGGGGGGTTGTTTAAACTATTACTTACAAGTGTATAACACTGTAAACATGATGGATTTACAAATCAGGAATACATATCAACAAGATTCTCAAAAAACAAAAAAACATGAGATTATGCAAATGATTGCCTGTAGTGTAGGCAATTAGGGTAAAATTTTCAGAAACACTATCATACAAAGATTGAAAAAGTTGAGTATTTCAAGCAACTTGGACGAGAATTGGAGATAATGTGCTATTGAAAACTGCGACAGATGACTCAAAAATTAGCTGCACTGATGACAAAAATACTGATGTCAAAATTTAAAGAAAAGAGTTTGCATAAAATTAACTCATAAATCTGACAGTAGAAAAACATTCTTTCTACAGTAAAATATATCACTTAATATAATATTTTCAAATATGTATGTGACTAAATTTAAGTTAAACGTAATAGGTAGGCATGTGACTATTTAATCAGGTTTTTTAAAAAATGTATATATTCCAGTTAGCAATGATGAGCTATTTCCATTTATCTAGCTGGCTCAGAAATGATCCAGCAGCATTTCCCCAAGAGAGCTGCTTGTCGCCAGGGTGTCTGTATCAGACAAGTTCAAGAGCCCCTGCACTATATTTGGAACCACAACCCCCATTTGACTCACGGGCCCTGTTCCGCTGTATGATTTGTAATAGCAGGCTCCTTCCCTCGTCATGCTTGTTTTCTTTGCTTTTCAGCAAATCACTGTTGCTTTGGGCTTCTTTCGATCAATCTTTTCTTTACCTCGTCTATTAGGCACTTCTCCATACATCTCAAAACTAATTATCAACATAATATAATTATAAATATCAGCAGTTTTCTCCCCAGGAGCTCCCTCAGACTTATAGGAATCTCAGCTTTAGCCAAAAAGAGACACCTATTTTTATCCCATAATTTATTACTATTTATTTAACCATTTCTCTATTTTTGGACTTTCACTTTTTTTCTGATTGTTCACTTTTATAAATAACGCTATGAGAAATAATCTTAGGCATAAACGACCCTCACCATTCCTAGTGCTTTTTTCCAAGTAGGTTTCTGGAAGTGAGATTCCTAGCCCTGACAATATTATCAATTTTGGACATTGATACTTACAACCATACCTCTTTTCATTCTTACTACAAATTAATATGCTTTGTATTGTCACAGTAGCTGTTTCATTTTGCAATTAATAAATTAATCATTGACATTTTAGATCAAATAATGACAATAAGTTGTTTCTTATCAATTACTTGAAATTACTGTAAAGCCAAAGTTGTTTTCCTTATTTTATTTAAAGCCCACGCAACTCTTCCAAAAGAAAGGAAATTGCCAATAATATTCAAATAACAGATTTCTCGTCAGGACAGCACCATGATACCAGCAAAGCTTTGGAACCTATATAAATTAACTCATTAAATAAAAAAGTAAGCAACTAAAGAGGAAAATAGAAAAGAAAATCCACGGGCATCTTCACCAAAGCCAGTTGCAAAGCTGCCCGCACAGTGCAGAATAAGAGTGAGTGGGGCCAGCCACCAGTGGCAGAGCCCTGGGGGCCGATGTGCCCTTAGCAGTTGCACAGAAATAGTAGAGTAAAATAAAATACATAGACAAAAACTAAGCAATAAATGTTTCAAACTTATGTGAGAAAAGCTACAGAGCACTTTTAAAAGGCACTGAGGGACTCGAACAAGTGGAAAATATGCCATCCCATTTCCTCCACCCCATAACTGGAGCCATCAGCTCTTTGCTTTAGGCGTAGACCTATACCCTGGACTTCTTTCAGGATGACTTAGTTTAACACTGCATCCTTATGAATCCTAACACACACACACTTGTATATGATTTATATAAGCATATGGGTATATATATAGACTATATATACAGGCACAATTTGTGTGTGTGTATATATATATTTTATTCCTCTAAATTCTAAAACATTTAGTGGTATCCCGAACATTATAGTTTTGCTTTCACCGATGGTTGGTTGTTTCATGTCTTTTTTCCTAAATTACATGATAAGGCTTTCGGGGGCAAAGGAAGTATTAGGTTTTACAGTCCCCTACCCCAGCCCCATCTTTCACAGCACCAGAATGACCACTGTACTTAAAGTCCACACAGTTTCCAGAAACGATAGAATTTAACAATACTGAGAGTCGCAGATACAGAATCTACAAGGTTTTTTGGACTCTCATTTAAGTGCAATAGATAATAGATATGTTCTAAAATGGAGAGCAGAAAGGTCTGTAGAAAGGAGAATAAAGATAAGTGGCGGTCCCCTGCAATTATTCCTCACCTCGTGAGAGATGACTAGGCAATCCTCACCAGCATTCGGAAGAAGTGGTCATTTTTCACTTCAGGGAGAGTCAGCTCTTCCCACCACGTTGTTAAAGTAGTCAAAGACGTTATGTTTTGAGAGCTTTTTGCTAATACATGGTAACTCAGTGTTAGCTCAGTGTTAAATAAAAGAGTGTAACATCCACGAAAACAACCATATATCTGATAGAATAATTTTCCTCATTAAACCTTATAATACAGAGGAAGGTTATATACCCTTGAAACAATCACACTGTTCAAAATGGAATGAATGCAGAAAAAAATGACCCAGGAAATAACAAAAGACTAAAGATATGAGCAACATTAGTAGGATAGAAATAGTCAACGAAGAGTAGGGGCAGAGAAGACAATTTAGCAAGAGAGTAACAGTGATCTACTAACGCTGATTTAAAAGCATTTGTGGTAATAATAAAAACCCATGCACAGATAGAAAAAACGCTGTAGGAGCCAGAATGGCATGAGGGAGAGAGGGCAGGCTGAAAAGGAATGAGATTTAAGTGAAAATGTGATGTTTGACCCTTCCTAGGTATACATATTTTGGCAAGATACTTAGTCTTTCTTCTTCACATCTGTAAAATGGGGCTTATAATACCTACCCCTAAGGGAATTAAGAAATTACCTGAGCTAATTTGTGTAGAAGGAAAGCACAGTGCCTCACTATAACCATTTTATCATAATCTTGATAGCTATCACGTAGGCACAGTCCTTACTTTGATGAACAGGTACATAATACACACACAGTAACTGGCTATTAGTATTGTAAAACAATTTATCATTAAAGTCCTAACTTTTCAAAAACTATAAATTGCAGAAATGCCAGAACATGGCATATTTCTTCTATCAGGAAACATTAATAATATTAAGTAATATTGATAAAAATAGAAAAATATAAGATTATTATAAAATTGATATTCTAATAAAACTTAAAAGTGTACATGTGGAGAGTCATACACACATGTTGGGGGTTATTGAGTGTTTATCGAATCAACTAGGGCTGTAAATAAAGTTCTATAAAGGCTATGTCTCCCGCACATTTACTTGTTCAGCCGGTTTTAAAAGCGTTTAGATAAAATTTCTAAAACCAGTCTCAACTTTTCATTTGATTAAAATTTTAATATAATGCAACATTTTAAGTTAATTTAGTAATATCTCCTATCAAAGCTATCTTTCTAACCTTTAATCTTTTAAAAGTACATTTTTTATCATTAAGTTGTAGGTTTTTTTGCAGGAGGTAAAGAGAAATCGAATCTTAATAGGTTTGAATGAAAATGGAACTCTAAACAGATAACATATGAATGGCTTATAAATGTCACATTTTTTTCTCCAATATTGTATAATGCATCGTTCATCTAAGTGTCTCACAACATGGGTAAGAAGTCTTACTACGAAATGTTACGGTGAGATACAAGTCGTGTGAGGCGTAAGTCAATTGGTAGCATCGTAGCATATATAATGGATGAGGAAGGGTGTTTCACATCTTTTACTCTTTTTGTTACCTCAGAGTTTGCCATTGACGAATACAAAGTAAAAATCAGAGCAATATGCAAAGACTGAAAGCGAGAGCCTGCTCCCCATTTGTGACGACTGTATTACCTGTACGTTGAATTACATACGGTCTGATGTTTCCTTTTACAACTATTGTCGTGAGTCTTCTTTAATGAACCTCTAAGAATATAAAACTCCTGATTAAAAAAAAATCAGAAAATAGCAAAAGAGAAAAAATTCTTTCTTAACTATTGCCACGGATACGTTGAAATTCTTTTGTTTTAACGTCTAATCCTTATGCTACCACAGATCTCTTGTGCAGAACGCTCTCGCGTGTTCCGTGAGCACTTCTTGCTGGTCCTGTCATCACCTGTGCTTTTCTCTGCAGTGCGCTTATGCTTCTCTGATATGGCTTTTCTGGAGCTGCCTTTTTCTTGAAACTTTCCAGACATTTGCAACTCACTGATTCCTCCTTTTCTAGAATTCTTTGAAATTGTTTACCTTCATTTCTTTCACCCCACCATCCCTGTTTTTAGTAAGCCTCAGCCTAAATGCAAACAAGCAACATCTACACACAAAGAAAAATAAATAGATAACACAACATACACATATTCTCACGTATTCTCACATCCTCAAATTTATATAAATTTGCATAAATGATAGATTTTTAATTCCATCATAACTTTTCTCGAATGCCCTCTTCCCTATTTTCCACTGAATTTACCTCAATTCCTTTCAGATAACTTATGTTAAAAATTCAAAATGAAGCCTTGCATATTTTTCGCTATTTTTAATGAAGTAATATATAACATAAAAATTCATTTTGATCAATATTCATGTTTACAAAATGGCATTTCATTCTGAGCATTTCTTGCTACTTCATTTTAAAACTTCTGACTTTTCCGTATAGATTTAATTCATCCTTAAAATGGCTATGACAACATATTCCATGTATGTACCTCACATAATTTAAATATTCTTCTATCGTTGGGCACTTTGTTTCCATGTATTTTCCATTAAGTGGAGTTATTCACATTTATGCAGTTATATTTCTATTGCTTTTATGTCAAAGTTAAATTATCAGAAATGAGTCAGAGTCTGTTTTACATATATTTACATATATATGCACGTATACATAAATATGTACCTATAAATATGTAAATAAAAATAGTTATAAAACTAGATATATATGTATTTTGACCACACTGTTCTTCCCCTTGAAATATAACATTCTCTTTGCTTCACATATTTTTCCAAAAAAAGTATTCATCTGTGGCATTACCAGAGGGATAAGGGACCAGGCCTAGCCACACGAGTACATTTCAGGTCTCTGGCTGCATCAAGTCTGTTATTGATTCCACACACACCACAGAATATTTCCTTCACTTCAGAAAGTCCCCTTGTTTCCATTCTCATTTCTAGGCAAACACACACACACACACACACACACGCACACACACACACACACACAGCACAATCACTGTTCTGATTTTTTCATCATAGATTAGTTTTGCTTTTACTAGAACTATGTAGAAAAGGAATCTGAGAATATGTATTTTTTGGTTTTGTATACTTTTGCTCAATATATTTTAAATTCAGCCATGTTATTATATACATCAACAGGTTTTTTTATTCCTGAGTAGAATCCAGTTGTATAAATATATTACAGTTTATTTATCCATTCTCCTACTCATGGTCCTTTGAGTCATTTTCAGTTTGGGGCTATTGTAAATAAGTGTGTTATGTATATATCTTATACAAGTCTTTATGTAGTGACAATTTTATTTCTTTTGGGTAAATACCTACTAGTAAAGTTGTTGGATTACAATGTAAGTGCATATTAAAAGAAAATTAGAAACTGCTTTTCTAAGTAATTGATCCATTTTTAACTGCTACCAGCATTATATAAAAGTTCCAGCCTCTACAACTTTGTCAACATGTAAGAATTAGTCTTTTGAGCTTCGTTTATTACACTGGGTATGAAATGGTTTCATAGTTTGAAGTTGCAATTCTCTAATTATAAAATGTATTGTGCATTTTAAGATTATTATAGGACATTTCTGTTTCCTCTTTTTTTAATTTATTTTTATTTTTTTATTTCAGCATGTTACAGGGGTACAGATATTTAGATTACATAATTGCCTTTGCCCCACCCGAGTCAGAGCTTCCAGTATAACCATCCCCCAGATGGTGCACACTGCACCCATTAGGTATGAATATACCCATCCCACCCTCCCCCCTCCTACCTGCCCAACACCCAATGAATGTTACTACTATATGTGCACGTAAGTGTCGATCAGTTAATAACAATTTGATGGTGAGCACATGTGGTGCTTGTTTTTCCATTCTTGTGATGCTTCACTTAGTAGAATGGGCTTCAGCTCTATCCAGGATAATACAAGAGGTGCTAGATAACCATTGTTTTTTGTGGCTGAGTGGACCTCCACGGTATACATATTCCACATTTTATTAAATTTTCTTATTTTTAGTTATGATTTATATATCCTTCCATAAGACATTATGAATTAAGTCATAGTGTTTATCCTATTAAAACTGTATTATAATTTTGTAATGATTAGAAACAGGGTTTTCTTTCTATTTCCTTTCACTTATTTTTATTTTTAAAGTAATATGCATTCAATATTGTAAACTTATATTTTAACATGTGAATTCATTAATTAACTTACTCTCATTTATAAACAATTCTATATAAGAATAAAAACAGTAGTTCAAAATAACTTCATGTATTCTATTCCAAATTTTGTAGCAGTTTTTGATTATTCTTGACTTACTGTTTTTGCCATAATCTCCAATATAGCATTGAAATCCAGTAGAGGTAGAAGGCACCTGTCTCTATTTTTTATTTTAACAGAAATTGTTTTGTTATTGGAGATAGCAAAGCCTGCCTCTGTGTAAAGCAGGGGAGTGTTCAAGAGTACAAGTGATATTCCCTGATTGGAAGGGAAATAGCAGTGACAATACAAACTAGCCCAAGTGGAACACGATGGTGTACAAAGAAAGAATTATTGGAATTTAGAGGAGAGAATCAGGCCTCAGGATGTTCTGTGACATCAGCAGAAACCTGATGAAAGGGCGAACTTGGATTAGTGGTTGTCAAGCTGTGAGACGATCCTCGTGGGCCTGTTGCCATGTTTTGATCAATATGAAACCGTTGTCTTCGCCATAACTGAAGAGATATATAGTTCCAGTCATACCTGGACTGCAAAAAAATACATTTGACTGAAATGGATTGTGTCACGAAGGATAGAAAGAAGTGCATGTTATTTATTGAGTGTAAGACGAAGAAGGTACAGTGTAATGTCAAATTGGGCACTTGCTTTGTGTACAAAGAAGGTTACAAATACTGTTCCTATAAGAAGAAGCTGGCAGTTAATTCCTGGGATTCCTCCTCCAAGGTGTATGCCTTGCTTCCCAGAGTATTCTGGCCTTTGCCTCAGGACTAAACATGAGCAATAAAGCAACAGCATCATGATGCACCCGGAGTGAGGCGCCCGTGGGCAGATTTACAGACATGGAGGCATTATCATACTATCAGGGTGGTCGACCTGTTGTCATAGCTGGCTTCATTCTCTTCTGGTTCCAGCTGGGGAAAAAGAAAAAAAATAAAAAGCTGGCTTGATAATGACTTTAAAAGTTTTTAAATCCTTTTTTAAGTGTGCCAGCTAGCAATATCATTACTCGAAAGCTTGTTGTCGATAAAATTAAGTTGAGACTTACTGATTTAGATGGATAGAGGTAAAGGTGGAAGGCTTCCCAGGCAGGGGCGATGCCCTGAGCAAAGAAGCACACTGGCGCCAACACTGCCAAATACACAGAGCAGCAAACTCTCAGGGGTTAAATTTTACCTGTTGCCTGTAAGATCTTACAGATGTTTTTAGAAGGTCGAGGACTTTTTTTTCTTCTTTTAGGAGATAAAGGAAAGATCCTGATTGTTTATAAGTACTATGCATATGAGTAAGCTTATCAGAAACTACTCAGCCAAGGACATTGATTGAGATACCTGTTTTATAAGAAGATCTTAACAAATAAGAAAAGAAAAAGATTGTGAACCTTTATTTTTCAGTTGTATACTTGTTTATATAAACACAGAGAATATAACAGAACATTTCTTCTAAGAAGAATAAAATAAGCATGACGATCTTAGGCCTGTATTCCCAAAAGGTATCCTGTAGGAAGAGAGTAGCAGTGTCAAACTAGCAACAGTTGATGTGGGTAAATTTTAACCCATTCTAGAAAAAAATGGGGAGGTAGAGGGAGATGAAGTTTGGAAGCAAGCTAAAGATGTTAGGTATAAAGATATTAGCCAGAGTCAAGTAGAGCAAAATCATTGCAGTTCTGACTTACATGACTGTAAATGTTATTCGAATAGTAAGGGGTAGTATTAACAAGTCCATGCATTCTGGTTTTCTTGAGACCCTCTGAATCTTTTCATCTGGTTCCTCCTCTTTAACAATGAACTGATTCTTTTTTCCAGATAGGAGAGAATGAAAGTTTGACTGGCAGTGGTCATGGTGGACAGTAAAATGTAAAGATTTTACCAAGGAAGAAGGGGGTGTTTTCCTGGTCCCTCTGCTCTCCTTAACCCAGCGTAGCATAGCTAAGTTGTTCTCATCTTTCAGATCTCAATGCAAAGTTCACTCCCTCAAGGTGACAAGTGACAAGATCAGGATGTCTTGCTATTTGAACACTAACATTCTAGTTGTTCCTTCGTATTGTCTAGTATAATTGCAGTTATACCTTGGGTAACTGATTAATATCCTTCTGTCTTTTTATTCTATATGCTCTTTGAGAGTAGGAAGGACGATTCTTTTATTTACCACTACACATAACACTGGACTTATAGTAGATACTCAATAAATATTTCTAAACGAAAGAATGAATGTGGAGGTGAAATTCCATGAGAAGCATCTGGACTTGGTTTTTGAAAAATGTATGCATTTATCTATTGGTAAAATACCGAATAAAATTGAAAATATAAATCTCCCATAATCAAGATGGGAATTGAGAGTATGGTCAGAAATATCTTATACACAGACTTTTAAAAATATAAACCATTTTTTGAGCTTCATGCAGTTTAAGTCTTATCTATATAAAAGTCATATGGATGTTCTTTCAAAATGAAATATTTACCATATTCTAAGAAGTCTAAAAATAGGAATGTAGAATGAGAAAAGAAAAAAACACTGAGAACATATTTGGGGAAAATATTCATATTTTGGGTATTAAAAAAAAGAATAGAACATTGATTAGCAAAGGAGATAAGAAAGGAATATTAAAAAGTTAAAATAAGAACAAGGAAATTTTGCAACATCATTGATCAGAAAGGAAAAATTTGTCATATGATTAACTTACAAAAAGGCAAAGGAAATAAACGTTTATTGATCAGCTGCTACACGCTCAGAACTTTGCAAGCACTTTAATATAGCTTATGTCTCATAATTACCATTTTCTAAAATCAGTTGAGGAAACTACTTCTCAGAAAACTTAAATAATGTACCTGCTACTATAACGCAGGTAGACTATGAAATTTAGAGTCAAAATTAGGTTCAACTGGAACTCAATATCATGTTCATTCTATCTTTTTAAAAATATTTTACATGTTGATAATTTTTCAAAAATTTAATAAAGTCCTTATAAACTCCCATAAGAGCAGCATTTCTGTAAAAGTATATACTGCTGCTATACATACGGGAATTCATGGGAAAATGAATACACCGGCCTAAAGTAATTAATTTGGGGGGAACTTGGAAAGGAAAGGGCCAGTGACTCATTCCTTTCCTATTGGAAAAGCTCAGGGAATGAGCAACCTTAACCAGCTCTCATTTGTAAATAGCCACTGACCTAAGCCAACTTCCCTTATTAATATAACGCATTATTTACATAGAAAAGAGGAGCCATGTCTATTCAATAAAGTTATATCAGGATATATGTGAGCAGTCTAGGTTGCAATGTTGTAAATAAACGTGACATTGTTGATTTATGCTGCAGGGCTGCCTGGAGAATGGGGGTTAGTAAGTTACACAATTAACAGAGTGTGAAAAGCTGTTTTCCCTCAAAATTAAAGTGGAACCCTTTGTGAACAATGTTTTCATATATCATGTTCCAAAAAATTATCTGTTATTGTGAAAACAGCAGAGGTGCCAAGGAAGAAGGGGACACTTTTGGATGTTGTCTGCTGGTTTCAGCCTCTTCCAGGAAGAGATGGTTTTATCTGTACTTGATGTTTGCTGGTATCATCTGAATTATTAGCAAAGATTGGTGCTGGGTAGTATCTATGATTCCTATAAATCTGCTTTGATGAGTTCAACTTTTGTGTTACCATAGCACTCAAGAAGAATGGTAAAAAGGAGAGAGAATTTTGGCTGGAGGGGAGATAGCAGAAGAAATATCTTAACAGTCCTGCTTTCTATATACATGTATAGCTAAGTATATGCAGGTGAAGCACCCCCAAAATACCCACTAAATATGTTTAAAGGCAATTCATTAGGCTGACATATCTTTTATATACTTTAAGACAGCAGGCATCTTCTGCTTAGCAGTACTAACCTCTGTAAGTGTGAGCCTCTTAAATAGGAATACTGAGTGGATAAAAAAAAATGTTATATTCAAAGTAAATGTTGAATGTACATGCAAAAAGCCTTCCGGTGAATTCTGAAAATAACTTGCTTGCTCTCAGTCTGTAACTCTGGCACTGGAAATGATTTTTGGAAAAAATATCTTCATATAAGTCAGATTTTTCTAATATATAAGACTTTGTAGGTATAACTTTTAGAAACTTTATCATCATTTTGATGATTAAAGAAGTAACCCCTCTAGGAGAACAATGTTTTTCTAGTCGTGTAAAACAAATGTACTCCCAAATAGCTTACAGAGTGAAGAAATAAGCATACAAATGCCAGGAACCTTACCAAATTCTAACCATAGCAATGCAGTTTTCTACCTTAAATGATTTGTACGAAAATGAACTCAGTTTACTTAGTTCTGATTAGTTTCCTCATTGTTGTTTAGAATTATTAATCAGTTTTAAATTTAAAAATCTGTGTAGAGCTATTCCTTCCCTCCCTACCATTCCTTAGCTGTGCATGATGTATACATGATGTCTTCTGAAAAGTACCTCAGTGGCAAAAACACTGTTTGCAATTTAGAGCATTTGCCTTAGTGGTTTATTATTTGGGGCTCATATTTAAAACAGCTGTTATTTTGTTCAGTACCTTAAAATCTTTGGAATCTCTCTCCTGGTGGACAGTAAAATGGACAATTTTTCTGTATTTTTTTTTAATTGTTTGGACGATGACTCCATGGTGCCCAAGAATGAATTTGGCATATGTCACATAGCCTGTATTTCATAGAAGATTGTCTTAAATGGCCCCTCCAAATTTGGTCTAAAATTTACGTAGAAATCTGGCTTGGTTGCAATAATACACAGAATGAAATACTTCATGTACATCCTACAATAATTTCAATTCCATTGGTTCTTTTAAATGTTTATTATGGCTGATTGTTTTATGGAATTTTAACTTCTAGCTATAGAAGTTTTAAAATATGGCTTTGCTGTTATGTTTTAGAATAATATTAAGTTACACAGAAAATAGATTCATACTAATATAGAACATCTTTTGTTATAAACATAGATATTGAGTTATCTGTTTCAATTTGTGTTTTTATAGGAAATGTAGGAGCCTTTGGTCTGTAATAGCTAGCCTCAGGTCAGCTGTCCTTTTTTGGCACAGGGAAGAGTTAATCCTATCAGCTGGATCTTCATTACAAGGAATGTAAAACTTTTACGAGCCTGAGATGGAATCCTGCTTGTATAACATTGTGATTACGGCAAACTGATTACAGTGTCCTCACATATCCCTGGACTCATTAATCTCGGAATCTGAGACATTTGGAGAACTATAGTCCTACCTCTCAGATACCTTAAGAATCCTTCTGTAACAACTCAAAACAAATGTCACTCAGCTTCTAGTTTAATTTAACACTTTCATGTCAGAAAAATCACCAAGTCCCAAGGAATTGTATTATTTTGTGGGATAATTTAATGATTAAAGAGAACTAGTTCTTTTTAATGTTAGGGTATCTGTATCCTGGTAAATTTGTCACTTGATAGTTCTACATCATTGTATAAGATCACTTGAGTCTAATTTCCTCATTTATAACAGAGCAGATATATCTCAATTGTCTCTCTACCTCCCTCTTTTCCTTCCTCTCTCCCTCTAATTATATGTAACCATTAAAACCTTACTTAATAAGGAGTCATCCTATTCTCAATGCTCCTACAGACCCAATGCACAGGCTTGGAAAATCACAACTACACTAGCTCCTAAATGATACTTTGAGAACAAGCAGTGGATGACTGCACATGTCTTTGTAATGCCATGTGGTTCAATCCTGTTTGTATCTTTATTTTACCAATAAAATGTGGTGATTCTAATAATTTGTATTATTTTAGGAAAGAATATTATAGTTATAGAAATGAAAATGCCGGTGGACTGGATAGTGTACCTAATGAGCTAATACTCAGGCAGTCACAAGTGAGGTCTTTGTGACAAGCTTATGGTTTATGAATAATCAGGCAGCATTTGTAAGAATATGCAAATATCAACAGTTAACAGATTAACTTCTTATTTGCTACCTCTAAGCTACCTATCTTTGAAAATCCACTAAATTCCAGTGGCTTTTTGTGCTATTAGGGGTGCAAAGTGAGCGAGAAAGCCCGTGGGCGGGCAGGTGGTTAAGCTAGAACCAGCAGCGACATGACAGCGGGAGAAGCGAGAATGAGGGTTTCCGTGTGAAGACGGGGCAGGGCCAAAGAACAGACTGGAAGACAATGGGCTCTTCCCAACGAAGTATTTAAAACAAATGAATAATAAAGAATGGATTTGTTAACAAATTGAAAAAGAGAAGATAGTTTTGTCAGGAAAGAAAATGTGTGAAGACTGATGACAACCTACCTTGTTAGATGAATTCCACAAAGGTCACTGCAGGTCGAGAAAGGGGGAGGATGGCGGATCAGCCCTGGAAGCCCAGCAGGGTCCAGGTCCGAGGGACTTAGGAAGCCAGCTGAAGAATGTGAACTCGGTGGGTCATGCTGGTGTTCTCCATGCCCTCAGCTCACTAGGTATCGTGAAGCTTTTAATCTTTGCTAAATTCTTAGGTAGAATTAAAAGTCTTTTCCGTTTTACTTTGAATTGTCTTAAATTGTGCATAGAATCAGCTTTAACGTGACAGCTTATTTGGCTGTTGCGTGTCTTTGGCTGTGAACTGCTCGTTCGTGTTCTCTGTCCATTTGTCTGTTGCGTTGTTCATCTTTTGCTGATTGAGTTTTAAGAAAGAGCTGGCAATTAAGGATGTCAGTTTTTCTTAAGAGGTTTATTTCAGTCATTTCTTATGTTGTTAATCTTTAAAAATTGCTGACTAGAAATTTTTTAATTACATAAGTATATCTGTGGCTTCTTATATTAATACTTTTATTACACGTACGTGGTAGGATATATATGTGTGATGAAAATTTACGTATATTTGTATAAAGGATCACTCAAGCTACCATGGGAAGGGATAAGTGGAGGAGAGAAAAATTGAAAGTAGAAAGACTGGTAAGGGATTGGTTGTGGTCATATCTAGATTAATGGAAGGGACCATCTATAACAAGAAGAACTGGAATTACTGAGGATGATGAATTAAAAACAGAATCTTTACTAAGCCCATATTATGTTGAGGAAGCACGTGAATAACAACTACTATTCTGTCTTCCAGTGGGTGTATTTGTCAAATGCCAGTAGCCTCTGTAAGGAAAGAGAAGGAGATAAACTTTCCTGAGTCACCATGTGACAATAATCGTGTATCTTCATGCATTTACGTGGTACAAAAAGCCTGTGGAATTGAGATTATCTCCTATATTTTAAAAATGAAACAATTGAAGCTTATAAAGGTTAAGTAACTTTTTCAAAGTCATCAAGGGCCATGATATTATGGAGATTTATTTGATTGCAAACCCCAAAATTAATTCTGACACATAATAGAGAAAGAAAAAAAGCAAGAAAATAGAAAGAATTTAAAGTGTGACTAAGTGAGAACAAAGGGACCTGACAAAGAGACTTGGTCATTTTGAATTATCATGAGTTGGAATAACTAAGATTTAGAAATCAAAGAGGGAGACCTCAATGTCAAAACAATTATCAGAACATAAATTGTCAAGGAGAAATGTTCAAGGGGTTAAAGTCAGAGCACTAGCAAGCAGTCCAGGAAATCACTGCCCTGGGCCTGGTCATCGCTGCTAGGTGTGCATCAAAACAAAAGGAGAAAACAGGACAGTGACCATTCAGATACACAAAATAAGAGACATGGGACTCCGAGATGTAGAAGGAAAATCATAACCAGATGGGTATGGGTGTGTAACAAAATAAGAAGATTCAGATTCAGTAGTTTAAGAAATTCAATTTGTAGCCCAAACCAACCAACCAACCAACCAGAAACAGACTAACACAGGATCCATGTGATGTACAAGCTTTGAAGGGCATGGACAGGCTCATTCACCCCAAGGTACCTCAATTACAACTTACATTCTTCCCTGCCAGAATCGCTTCTTTGAGTTATAGCATGGTTAATCTGAAAATAAATCATCCTGGAGGGCCAGTACACTAGCCTAATCCTACTCACTAATGCAGTTTAGTGTGTCAGACAGGGAGGTTGTGCCACAACTAGGACAAAACTCTCAGGTTTTGGAGCAAAGAGTAGACAGCGTGCATGACGAGGTAGAAATGAAAAACAGTCCCCGAGAGACAGTTTTTCAGGTTTATATGGGAAAGTTATTCACAAAGAATAATGACTTGACTGTCCTTTAAGCTGAAGAATCAGTTCCTCAGATACAATCCGCAGTAATTCTAGGGAGGGTGCTGGTTATTTATAACACGTGAGAGTCAGCTGTACAGGGCAGAAACTGGTCCCTGTACATTTCCCTGTAATTAAGAGAGAGAGTCTTCCTTAACTAAGATCCTGGCTCATACATTGTTCATTATACTTCATATTTCAAATTCATTGGGAATTAATTGAAAAACATTATTGGACTTAAAAAACAGATAAGCAAGCAAGAAAGAGAACAAGCAAACAACCAAAAAACCCAGGAGATTACTCTGCAACTCACATGAATAATCTCACTTATTTGGGTCAAACCGTTAGGAACTATACACTGTAAGGAGAAATAAAGACTTTTCCAGCTGGGCTAGTGTTATCCAGTATTTGACCTTCTATAGCCATGGTCCTCAGTCATGCTATACTCTAGTTCAGGATTTTATCACTGTATTACCAAGGAACAAACATTTACTAATTCTTACATAGACTTCAAATTAGCATATTGGCCTGGGGCCTGTGATTAATGAGACTGGATCTGAAAAACCATGCCATGGATAATGAATATTGAAAAGGATAGTCCACTGAATTAATGCATTCTGTCAACCACTAATAATCATTTATATCAGATATAACTTCTCTGTGATAATAAACTGCTAAAATGTTTTAAGCTTCTAAAGCAGTTTGTGTGCCAGAACTGAAAAAAAAAGAACCCATTCAAATAAATACGGATGAACAACTTATCTACAAATCACCTACCTGCAATTTTATAATTTCATAAGATAACTTAGATTCTATAGAAATGATGTGATGTTATATGTTACATGAGTACACAAAGTTACTATCTATTCTGACTGAAGGGCTTTTAGTCTATTTACCAACAGCAGATTATCAGATAGTAGGAAGAGACTTGAGGATAATAATTAAGCAACACCAGAGTCATCAATAATATCAACTAAATTATACTTTTAAAAAGTATATGATCTGTCTGTAAGGTTAAAATATATCCAATTGGTATTGACTGACTTAACTGACCAGCACTTAAGTGCACATACAGTAGTAACATTCATGGGGCGTCGTGCAGGTGGGAGGGGGAGGAGAGGATGGGTATGTTCACACCTGATCGGTGCAGTGCGCACTGTCTGGGGGATGGACACGCTTGAAGCTCTGACTGAGGTGGAACAAAGGCAATTTATGTAACCTAAACATTTGTACCCCTATAATAAGCTGAAATGAATATATATGTGTGTGTATATATATATATATCTTGAAAGAAGTTTTCTAAATCATCTACTTCTCAAACATACTGATTTTTTTTCAAATTTATTTCCAGATCTTGTCTATATAATAGAATATTTGTATATATGTTTCTCACATTGAACCATATGACCTTGCCAATTTTTACCTACAAAAATGCAGTTTTATATAGATTAAGCCACTGCCGCCATCATTTCACATTAACAGATTTTCTTATTTGTTTTAGATTTACCTGAGTAGCAGCATATTTTTCCCAAGTTACATTGAAGAAAATTGCCTTTGTAATTTGGTAGATAAACGCTGAAAGGTTTACCCCAAGGATCTCTGGGGAATTGGGGGGTGGGGGTAGACCCAAGGCTGAGCGACATGGGGGGGTCACTGTGGAGGGGTGGGATATGCTTGAAAAGTAGTTGGGGAGCGGAATTAGGGGTCTCAATAGGGGAAAGGAATTCCTCAAAAATAGATTCATGTGATTAACTGTACACCTTGGTAAATTCACTGCCTTATATATTTTGATGCTTCATTGTTAGATGTATGTGTGTTTAGAACTATTATGCCTTCTTGCAGAATTGGTCCCTTTATTGTTACATTAAGTACCTCTTTATCTATGATAGTTTTTCTTGTTCTGAAGTCACTTTATCTGAAATTAGCTACCTAGTTTTCTTTTGAGTAGAGGTAGCATGGTGTATATTTTACCATCGCTATACTTTAACCAATCTGAGTCTTTATAAAGTGTGTATTTTGTAAATAGCATATAGTTGAAACTTTTTTTAAAATTTTTAATACAATTCGATGATCTCTGTCTTTTAAATGCTATATTTACTCCATTCATATTTAAAGGATTATGGATATAGTGAAAGTAAAACATGTCATCATTGTAACTGTTTTCTATTCAATGCGTTTGTTATTTTTTTCTGCATTTTTCTGAACGTTCTGGTTTACATTGAGCATTTTATCTGATTTTACTTTGTCTCTTGTTAATCTCATATTTTTATGTTTCTTTTTTAAAGCTTTGTTTTTAGTGTTTGAACTAGGATTTAAGTAATCTATATCCACCTTCAAATAATATTGTTTCATTTGTGGTATAGGCATTTTATAAGTACTACCACCCCTATATCTGTTGTGTATTCTGTAAGATTTAAAGATTCATTTCATGGTGGGGCAAAATACAGTACAGTGACACTTGGAGAGATGAAAGCCTGAAGTATTGGTTATTTACAGCTCCAAATTAGAGAAAGCTGCCACACAGAGTGACACAGGGGTTTCTAAACTCGGATGGTGTAACAACAAGCTTGAGCTCTAGGGAGAAACTCATAGGTGGTAAATGGGGTATGGGATGCTAGATTTCACCAGGCTTTCTGAAGATTGGCTAATTTGAAGAATTCTGTGGGCTCCAGGAAATAGGGGCTGCCTCTAGTTATTTAGTTCCTTGTCCCAGGGTATGGGATCCCTATGAGATAGCTGTGGTGTGTGTGTAGGGATTGCAGAGAGTGAGATATGTTTGGAGTGGGGAAATTAGCAAATTGCTGGAGAAGAGGAATTGATAATTTTTGGCCATAATGTCAAAACCAATTTAAAGCAGCACTTATCACATATTATATTATAATTGATGCCATAGTGTCTTGATATCAGTTTGGAGCTGGATAATTTTGGATATTTGTTGGTCAAAAGAGTAGAGAAGATTTCCAGAAAGTAGGACATAGAAAAAAAAAAATTTATGACAGTAGAAAGAAAGAAACCAAGAAAAGCATGAAGTCCCTGAAGGCCAGCAATTAACCAGGAACTTATTTGTTTGGTGTTAATTAGGAAAATAAATCAGAGATGACAAAAGCCTCTAGTAATATTTTGGTTGAATTATGGAATATGTTAAAGGCATGGGTTTTGTTATTTTATGATCATGATTTCATGCTTCATACTTTTTGTTGAAGTGTCCACTGGACTGGTGTTAGTCCATGTACGAGTATTAATAATGTTACAAACACCTCTTTGATTAGCTAATAAATAATCAAGAGATGATATATTACCAAAATATTTTTGTCAGGCTTCCCTGGCCTTATTTAAGCAGGCCTAATATTTGCTATACTGAAAATACCAGAGTTTTGGACTTTTGTAGGTTAGTGTCAATTATTTTTTATTGTGAGGTAAGAGTAACTGTTCCTGCATCCATTTTAGCAAGCCTCAAAGTCATGGCAAGTCCAAATATTATAGGTAGGAATATGGCACATTGATTATCTTTGGTCAGGGTGGGGGAATTATTAAAATTTGTATAATCAAGAAGGTCAAGAAAGATTGGCATGCATGGATGTTGTTTGTGGCTTGAGGTTAGAAGAAAGATGAATGTTGTAGTACACATCCAAAGTAGAGAGGGAGAACACTGGTTTTTGGGGGGGAGTGAGGGGATGAAATATAGCCTTATGGCACTATCTTTAGATGGAGAAATTGTACCTCATCTTACATAAATCAGAATTATTAAAGAGGACTGGAGGAAGACTACACATTAGGCAGGGGACACATGATGATGATGTGGAATCTTCCATTAGCTAGCTCATATGTGCTGTGTATTTAGGAAACATGAAAGCAGTCACTGCTTGTAATGAGATGTGGAGGTGTCACAGATACAGGGAGGTGGCATCTGAAAGAACATTAAATATCCCTGTATTTATCACTCATCTGAATAAAACTATGGTATGAGATACATGGAACAGGCTGATGACAAATCCAAATAGTTTTGGTCAGTGAATGAGAGGCTAGTTTAGTTACATGTATGTATATGTTGGATGTCTATGTACATAACCAAATGGCTGAGACAACAGGTTCGGATTATGTTTACTAACGATATAGTCTTTTGGAGGGTGAGAGATATGGTCACTATTAGGACAGGGAAAAATGAAATACGTGTATGGATATTGATTAATTGAGAAAGGTGGAGGGGATGAAGAGGTAGGAAAATAGGTAGGTGGTTTGAGCATTGAGAGGCCAAGAGAATTCTCCCATTATACCTAGGACAGCACGTAGTGTTCATGCTTTGGTAAGGTCACCTTTTAGTCAAGAAATGTGGGTAATATTAGCATAACATTAGCCTTGGAGGTATTGCAGAGGCATTGGACTTCGTCCCATGGAGACCTAACAGGGTATTAGTTATTAATAGTATTACAGTCAGAAGGGACAGTACTTACCCTTTTACAGGTATTGCAAAGCAGGGTAGAGTTTCAAGGCAAGCAAACTGCAATGTCTAAAAAGTCACTCCAGTCTGATGGGTCCCACCTTCAAAAACAGGACTTTACAGTGTGATCAGTCACTGGAGAACCAAGAGTGTAGGGACTCCTGGTGAGATTTTCCCAGTTCAGGTACAGTTGAGACTCTCAGCAGTTTGATAAGAGGTAGGGGCAAAGTCTTCTGCCAGCAAAGTCTTGGGCTTGAGCTGAGGTGATGTCTTCTGAAATAATGCTTTCTCCAGCAGCAATCTCTTGAGCTAGGATGAAGCGAAGCCGAAGTGTCCTTCCCAGGCAAATATCCATGGGTTGATGTGGGTCAGGTATTGGTGGCTCTATGATATAATGAGACTGAATCACTTGTAGAATTTGAAGGCAACTTGGATCTATGAGCTTGACTTGTAAATCTCTTTTATTAATATATCAAAGGGCTTTCTTGTTACATAGTTAGAAGATATGGTGACAGCATTTGTGATACTGCCATAATTGGACCAAAACATCAGGGCCAAACTGCCATAGTTAAAGTACCAGTTAATGGTGACTGAATCTAAAAGATTCTAATAGTCCTAAGTTTTGTCCAAATAGATGTTAATTAGACGGGTTCTGCTGCAAGTTAAATCATATGGCCTTTTTTGATATATGTGGTTAACAGAGTGATGGTATGTTTGCCATGTCCATGGTATCATCATGGTGGGGAAGCATTTTATTTCCAACATTATGCACCACTGTGATTTTCTTTTGCTAAATGGAATTTCCTATCTCTCTTTTTGGTAGTCTACACCATCTGTGGAAATGGTCCTGGAGCAATAATTTTAATATCCTGGAGAGAAACAGAGGGGGAGGCCAAATTCATCATACATTCCTTAAACCCTGAATATTCCTGACTATTTTTAAGTGGTGGAAATTTAGGTTCAAATGGCCTCATAACAAATGAGCAAGTGCCAGACTTACAGGGAAATCTACCATTAATGGATCTAGGAAGAATATCCACCCTTGATATGGCTTCCGGCCCTCATGAAATGGGGGTGTTTGAAAATTTATGTTCATAGAGAGAGGTTTTATTGAAGGGCCTGATGTATAAAGAATCCTCATAAAGATGAGACATATCTCCCTTTAAATGCAGAAAAGGGGTAATAGAGGGGCTTGTAAAAATTAGTATGTGATGTACGTTGGCCCAAACGTCTGAAATTAGGAGAAAGTAGGGCTTGGTGCAAAACTGAGAGCCATTTAAGGGGTCTATTTGCTAGACTGAAGTTTAAAATCTGTTATGTAAAGAGACTGTTATGTCTTCTCATTAAACTAGTCACCTGGGGGCTATATGACAGATGGAAAAATCTATTGAATACTCTGTTCCAAGGCTCATTGTTGCACTGCTTGTGCTGTAAAATGGGAACCCTGATCTGAATCAATAATGTCAGAATTCTGAAGTATGCTAGCATGGTTTTAGCAAGGTCAGTGATTGCTTGAGCCATGGCATGTGCAGTTAGAAAGGCCAGAAGGAAGCCATTGTATGTATCTATCATAGAGCATAACATGTGACCCCTGCCAAAGGGAGAAAGAGCCAATATATTCCATTTGCCATCCATCGTGGGTACTATTTCTCTGGGGAATATCGTTGTATCTTGTCAGCACCAAAGGAAAACCTTCTCTACGTCCTCTGAAGTTTTACTGAAAATCAAATGACTAAAGTTAGGAGAAAAGGAATACAAATTTATTAACAGTCAGATCAGTCATACAAAATGTAAGAACTCAAAAGAAATGGTCAGATGCTTTTATACCATACTGAGGTTACAGAAATAATGGGGATTTGGAGCTTGGCAAAACAGGTTATGGGAGGGGGAGAAAGAGGAGACCTGGCTAGCAAAGGTGATGGCATTACGTAGATGAAACCTCAGAGGTAGTTTTCCTAAGAAAGAATAGATAGTAAATGTTACTTTCAGACCTTTAAAGTGCCAGACTCTAAGTTAATCTTTTCTAGATCTGGACAAGGGAGAGCCTTAGAGAAAGACCTGCTGTAACAATGCAGATTTTCTCTACAAATGCAAATCTCCCCAACAAAGGACAGCTTTGCAGGACTACTTCTGTTTGCAGACCCTCTAAACAGTCATCTCAAAAGATGCCAAAGAATTATGTTTTATGGTGAAATATTTTGGTTTCGTTCAGTCTGATGAATTGCCAATGGCAGATTTGACTCCAGAATATACATATATCAACAGCTGATTTTGTCATGGGTTATATTAGAGAAAGTCCTTTAGCTTTACCCCAATTCGTCCGGGGAGGGACTTCTGGAAGGCCAAAAGTTTCATGGGCCCAGACTTCCAATGGCAATGGCACTAAGGAAGACTGGGCAAGGAAATCTAGTCCTGTTTATCAGTCTGATCATCGTGGAGTACTTTTGGCATATTGGCTTGTATGAGTAGAGACATGAGTAACCCAGATTTTAAGAGGAATAACTCACCAGCTGATGCCAAATGTATCATCCCTATAGCTCTTTACCCTGGATAAAGAAACTGTCCATTTTCTATTTGCTGGGACAAACAGCAAGACAATTGGCTACTGTTGAGGAATCTGTCAAAAAGTGAACAGAGGATAACTCTTTGCTCTAAGCATGGCCTATAATGGGTTGAGCTGTGGGTGCCAGCCTGTATGGGGGAAGATGCCAGTGGCCAGGTAGAATTCAGCTGCCATCCAGTGAGCTCCATCAAATGTGATATTGGTGCTGCTATCAATAAAGCATCCCCTCTCTTCCTCAGAAAGTGGTCCCATTTTGCAGTGAGGTTGAGAATGGGGAAAGCCACATCCTCTTGTATTTTGGAAAGACTCTTTGTTATGAGGTTTAGAACTAGCATGAAGGTATCATTTCCATTTTAATGTGAGGATTCTGTGGCTATGCTGAGCTACCAAGGTGATGAGTACTTAATCCATGGCATGTTGGTCACCAAAGTATGCAGAGAAACAAGATGGGGCTCTGCTATGGCTTCTGTTTTTAGACGTTCCCAATACACAGGGAAGTGTTGCTCCAAGAGTGTGTACCAAGTGGCTGCAGCATGCAGTTGCTGGGTCCTAAATTCCCAGTGGCAGCTATTTGGTATCATACTCTAGTCATCAGCTACAAGAAGCATGGTCCTTGGTGACCAAGGTCTCCTCTCAAAAGTTGAACACCAGCAGTACAAAAGGAAAAGCCTGTGGGGCAGGCAGGCCAGGCCAGGAGCATAATGGTAGATAATTTATGGTAATTTGCTAGATAGGCCTGAATATATTAGACAAATGAGGGTTGTGTTGCGTCCAAAACTCAATGAGGCTTGGCAGATGTTGGGCATGCAACTGTTGATTCCTTAGCCCCTCCAGAATATGTCCTCCTTCTGCTGATTAGATAACTCAAGAAAATTAACAGAAGTTGCTCACCTTTGTATTTTATGCCGGACTGTTACCCAATCCTGTGGCTTGGGGTTCTGCCACTGTGGAATCCAATTTATCCAGGAAGGCCTCTAATTATTTGGATTTTTAGAGATTATTAAAAAGCTTATCTTAGATGTTTAACTTCTTGAGCAATAACTTGATTAGGAATTTTAATTCAATCAGATATTCTGATATATGAGGATGGATTTCAGTCTTTGTGAGACCCAATCCATTTTCAGTTAGATTTTACTCCTGGTAAGTACCCTTTCAAAGATAAAAATTGAAACTATAGCGTGTTATATAGGACCCCTTCATGTTTATGAGTCTTACACCCTATTTTTCACCCGAATTCTGTATGACAGTCTGATGATTTTTATTAAATTTTCGTCATTATAGAATTAAAAAAATTAACTTGAGACAATTTCAAAAAGAAGCTTAAGATTTCTTCATCTCTGAGAACTTTTTCAAAACTACACTTTAATTCATATGACACATATGTTTATTTGAATAACCCATTGAAAGTTGAAACAGTTGCTTTAAAAGCATCCACTCTCTGTAATAAAAACAAATTTTCCGTTTTTATCTTTTTATATTTGATTTAATATGGTGCTATTCTCTGCATGCCAACATACCTAGACTCAGGATTTCACAACAGGATACATATTTGGACAGATAGAAAGATAGATCTTGCCTTCCTTTCCTTTTTTCCTTTTTTTAAAAAAAATAACCTTGTATTCTCCCTCAAAGCCATCTGTTCCTATTTATTCCTACTGTCACTACATATATTTAAGGGCATTTTTCACTTACCATGATATTTAAATAGATCTTTAACCTGGTTTTCTGGGAATACACCTTTTCCCTTTCTAATCCAGTTTGTAACACTTTCATTTTATTCTTCCAGGAATACTCTACTAATCAGGTAATTCCCATGATGAAAATTGTCAATAGTCCTATCTTTTCTCAAAGACAGTGTCCATGTACCTTAGGTGACCATTCAATGCCTACAATTTAGATAACCCCAATTTATCTTTCCCAGTGTTTTTCTTCATGATATTTATGTTTAAAAATACAGACGAGCAGGCACTTTCAATTTTTTTAAGAAACTCAGATAATTCAGTATTTTATTAGACTATCTTTAAAGTATGTCTTCATATCCAACCCTGGCACCCCTTCCAAGTCTAAAAATACCAACTCTACCATCATTATTTCCTTCAAAGCAATGTTTTGCATCCATATCATTTTTCTCCATATATCTTATGAAATGCCTTTCTATCTTGTTATATAGTTGTTTATTTATGTATTTCATCTCCTTAACTAGTCTATATATTTTTTCAGAGGGCAATCTTCATATTTGATTAACACTGGTTTTCTCATATCATTCATCATAGTGCCTTAAATCTTGCTGGTACACAAAAACACTTTGTTGAGTGAATTCATCAGTTTTCTATTGCTAAGTAACAAATTACCGCAAACCTAGCAGCTTAAAACGATGCTATTTGTTATCTCATCATTCAGTAGGTCAGAAATCAGGGCATGCTCTATTGGCTTTCACTTTAGCATTTCACAAAGCTGAAATCAAGGTTTTGGCTGGGCTGGGGTCTTCTGTGGAGTCTCTGGGAAAGGATATGTTTCCATGATCATGTAGGTGGTTGAAAGAATTCATTTGCATGAGGTTTATGACTGAGGTCTTTGGTTTTCTGTTTGCTGCCATACCTGAGCTGCTCTCGGGTTCTAGAGGATATCCACATTTTTTGTCACATAAGCCCTACTATCTTCAACCAGCCACAGAATATCAAATCCTCTTCATACTTTAAATATATTTATGTCTGCCACCAATCATGGAAAATTCTGCTTCTATTGGGTTCAGAATATTGAGTCAGGCCCATCAAGAGAATCCCTTTAACTTAATTTCAGGTAATTTGAGACTTCAACTACATCTACAAAATCCCTTTACCACAGTATCCAGATTAGTATTTGAATGAAGAATCAGGGAACTGGAATCTTGGTAGAAATAGTCACAGTAGTATACCTTCCTCAGTGAATAAAAAAGAATTCTCACCATCATGTAGCGCATCCAAAATTTTCAATCCTTGACTATAGAGCATCTTCTGCACCAAATTTTAGGAAAAATTTGAGGAACATGCTTGCAGTTCTTTTTGTAGATTTTTTAATAAAATATACTCAATATTCAAAGCCTTTTTTTATTTTTATTTATTTATTTATTTATTTTTTTATTGGGGGAAAACTACAAAGCATTTACAGTACAATGTTTACAGTCACAATTTGTAGTGAGCTGATTTCCCAAAATATATTACCACTCAAGTTGACTTATCTTGTTACATTCAAAAA